>JAADVV010000574.1:0-14475 GCA_023335905.1 Pythium pyrilobum
CGCTCGCGGATGGGGTGCGGCAACTGAGCTTCTCCATGATGGCGAACACGCTCTCCATCTTGCCCTGGTAATTTGTGCGATTGGCCGTAAAGTTGGCGACGAGGATCGCGACGTGGCCGAAGAAGGCGGCCAAAGCGATCGACCCGAGCAACACGGCCACCGCTCCAAACACGTTCTGCGCTGGCGTCGTCGTCTCGAGGCCCTGACCCTGGAGGGGCTAAAGCACCTCGTAGATGCTGCCAAGATGGCGTTCAAGGGGGGTCGCCGATGCCAATAGGCTCGTTGATCCCGCCGATACGAAGCAAGGGGTTGTAGCGCGAGTACAGCATCCACGCGAGCAGGCTCGTGTCGGTTCGGATGGCCCACGCGTACTGGAATCTGCGTACTTGAATCTGCGGATGAGGCTGCACATACTCACGAGCCGAACCACGAGCTGCACGCCTTGGAGGACAGGTCGGACCCACGAGCGGTGGGCAAGAAGCAGCAGTGATGCCGCCAAATCCAGGAGAAACCCGTGGTGGCGGTACCGGCGCCAGATCGCTCGCGGGGACGAGACGACTTGCTGCCGCGAGGTGTGCGTTGCTGTCACGCACGAGCCGATGACGTTGAGCACGAAGACAGTACCGCGACGTCGTCGGTGATGATCGTGGCACGGTAGGCCGGAGAGTAGTACGCCGCTGCGTACGGCATGTACACAAGCGGGAACCCTACGGTGGAAGCCAGAATCGACAGTCGCAGCCGAGTGAAAGTGCCGGTCGCCGAGACCGAATCCACGGCGGGTGACCACCTCACTGCGCTGGCCTTCTGGGGGGCGACCTGTTGCGGGTACTCCGTTGGGGTCACCGTGTGGCCTATCGCTTTAGAGCTTTCACTCGGGTTCGGTGCAGCGCTGGCTGTCGATATACTGTGGCTTCTCGATTTGCGGTACATCGACGGGTCGAGCGAGTTGCGCCGAGAGTAGCTGCTCGCCTGGGTGCCTCGTCTAGACGACGAGACCAAGACCGGGGACGACTTTGCTCGATGACCGGCAGGCGACGGAGCTGGAAGTGCCTGCCCGTAGAGGCGGAGAAGAATCTCGTTCTTCGGCGGGCGGTAGTCACGGACTTGGCCGATGATGAGTGTGCTGTCGCCCATGAGTTCGAGCGGCAGCCACTTGTGTTTGAGCGCCGCATGTAGACCTGTGGGCCCCTGAACATTCGCGAGGCTTCGACGGAATGCTGCTCATCAGTCCAATCCGGCGAGCGACGGAATATCCCGTAGGAGCCGTTCGGTTAACTCCCTCGGCGGCGCTTTTCCCCTTCTTCGCCCCAGACGGGATACACCAAAATAGAGTCTTGCAGCAGCAGAACAAAAAAATGTCCTTTCGCACGAAGCTGCGACGGTGATGAGACTCCTTGGACAAAGCGAGATGCCTGTTCGGCAGGGCTCCGCAAGTATCAATACGATCCAAAATACGCGCCGATAAAGTATAGGATTTACTTATCGTTGAAAGCAATCTTTCCCGATACAGATCGTGTTGTTTCATAGGTGTGGGGTGCCTCGACGACCCAAGAGATTCGTTCTCGTGGACAGATTACAGTATTGTATGAATACAGAGAGTATTGGATCGGAGTATTTTATTTTGGCAGCACTATAGTGAGTGAGCCATTTCGTCGCTGAGCGGTCGCCGCGGACGGCTCGGCCCAATGCCAGCGCGAAAGATCTCGGCAAACCTGCTTGTACCTGGGACGACGGACGCAGGTCAGTGCCGCCGACGACTGCAGGCGCGAGGCTAGTTCGCCACCTCTCTCCTTTCGTCATTCGCACAATGCTCCTTCACTCACCTGCTTCGGGCGACTGGCTGGCATTTCCACATCGACGACCAGAAACCACCGCTTTCCCCTGAGCGCGCCATCGCAGGCGACCTGCATAGAACGTAAATGTGCAAACCGAGGGGGCTATTTATGGCGCTCGAAGTTCCAACAACCCGCGAATCGATCTTCGGCTTGCTTCGGCAAACCGACAGCTCACACTCAGCGATTTCAGATCAAGGTTTGCCGCGGCGGAGTGACATCCAACCGCGCCCTCTCTTTTTCGACCAATCAGTGTGAGCAACAAGCGGCCCGACATCGCCTCTATTGGGAGGTGCAGCACCAGGTTGCCCGTCTCTTCTTCTCCCACGAATACGAACACGTGGTTCTTACCACGAGGGAGTGTTCGCGGCACCGCGACGTGACCAGAGAAGCCGGGCGGAGAGGCCGGCGGCGCACGACGCACCGCCTACTGCTCAACCGTTCGAGGACACTTGCGCGCGATTTGCGCGAGCGGGTGAAAACACGGCGCTGCCGGAGCCCGTCGACTTCGCTGTGGGCGTCGGCCCGACCGCACCCCAGGAGCGACGCGGGCGCCGCAGCGGGGCACGACGCGGGGCGACGGCCACGCAGACCACCACTACGTCCGTCCGAGTGTCGGCCCCCGAACGGACAGCTGCAGCAAGCGGCTCCGCCACCGCGCAGGCACGTGCGGCGGAACTGACGCGACGGGACCCGCACCACATCTGCCCCGCATGGACGCGGTGCTCCACCAGACGCCAATAGCCTCGGTGCAACCAGCGAGCTTCCAACCAAGCTGCGGGAGAGAAAAAGAGCGCAGAAGAAGCGGAAAATGTCTGGATCTCAGCGCGAGAGCGGCTTCTCAAGCAACAAGTGGCAGCAATCCCACCGGCACCGATGTACGACGACGAAGTATAATACGCGCAACACTACGTCAACGCCAGGTACGATGGCTACCGGATCATGCCGGAGGGGTACCAGCGCGTGCGAAGATGAAACCGTCTTCGAGGCTTACCCAGTCGACCGGTTGGCGACAAAGCGAATGCGGCCAGTCAATACGCAATTGGTTCGCCGTCATCTAATGATATTACAGTGAAAACCTGCCATTGAGGCCCAGCCTGTTCTGTCAACTTCTGCAAAAACGCCCATGACTTTAGGTCGACACTGAGCACAGTGGAGAAGAGAAATAAGCAACCTGTGACCCGACATCCGTCGCTTTGCTGGCATCGCTAATCAAAGGATACTACACATGTGGGGGAACACACGCGTGGGAACCATGCCTACAACTTCAATGGCTTGGCCGCGGTGCCAACGGCGACGGCTTTTAACGGAAATTAGTTCGATCTCCTGCCTGCTAGTGGAACTTGAGCGACTCTCCTGTCCGTGCGTTGAAAAAAATCCGTCATTGCGTAGCTGTTGTTGACATTGAAGATCTGGACACGCCTCTTCTCGTGGACAGTCATCACCACATCAAGTACGCGTCGCCACACGACGTGATCGAGAGCTGCTTCACCAGGGTCGAAGCATAGTCCTGAGCGAATACCGCAGCCAGTCAAGCTTACGGTTCATGGAGATGTCATTGGCGCCTCATGGTGAAGTCAAAGCGAGCGAGTCTGACAATTGCGAGGCCGTTGCAGTTCATAGTCATAGCGAGAGGAAATATCCGATAAACGAAACGCTTTGTAGAATGAGAGGGCGTGAATGCTTGCGTCTCGCGTCGGCGCGAGGCGCCTGCATTATCAGAACGAATGCCAGCAGCGTGTGTCTACTCCATTCTCGGGCCGCTCGTGTTGGACGGCCGCTTGAACGACGGGCCCACGGCCCCGTGGCGCAGCAGACTGCGCAGCCAGAAGCCCGTGGTGGTGGTCGTGGCTGAAGAGACGTGGGGCACGCTCTTCTTCTTGACCCTGCGCGTCAGCGTCTTGAGGTCGCTGACCATCGGACTCACTGGCCCGATGGCCACGGCAGGCTTCGCCATCGAGTCGTGCGTGGACGCGTGGGTCTTGCGCGCGTGGTGGCCCGCCGGGTCGTTGTGGTGGTGGCTGCTGTGGTGGTGGTTCTGGCCAGCGGCCGCCGCTGTCGGCCGTCCCGAGTGGTGGCTGCGGATCTTCTCCTTGAGCGTCTGGAGAACGCACAGCGTCATCGTCACGCGGTGCCAGAGTGCCTGGATCGACTCCCACGAGATGCCCGTCGTGAGCCGCAGCGCGAGGAACGGGTACTCGTGCGTGAGGAACAGCGTGTACAGGAACAGCTCCATCTTGCGGTTCTCCCAGAGCCACTTGAATCCCTTGGAGATCACGACGTAGTAGAACCGGAACCCAAAGATGAACACGAGCGACACGTCCTCCAGCACGTTGTCCAGTCCGTCGAGCTTCTCAAGGTTCGGGTCCGTCGTGAACAGCTCCACGAAACCTTTGATCGTGAACGCAAAGTCGCAGCACACCAGCACTTCGCCCACGAGCGTGAGCCACTTGAGCGAGCGGATGCGCACTTTCTTGTTCACGTCGCGGCTGATGATCGTGATCTGCACGAGGAACGTCATGGTCGAACAGGCCTCCGAGACGTCGTTGAGGTGGTCGAACATGCGCATGTCGGGACTCGAGAACGGGATCAGCGAGACGAAGCCCAAGAAGCCGAACCAGAGCAGCGCCTGGACGCGCACTTCGCCGCGCCGCTTAAAGTACATGCCGCAGAGGTACTGGAAGAGCGCAAAGTTCATGATCAGCACCAGCGGCTCGCAGTAGAGCCGCGCAAAGTAGTCGAGCCGCTCCTGCGTGATCGCCATGGCGGCTGGCGCGTTGTGAGCTTGGGAGCGAACTGTCGTGTGATTAATTTCGCGTAATCTGTCGTGACCCGTGCTACGCCGCTCGAAACGACTGCATCCACCGAGGCACGCGAGCCAGGTTCGCAGCCTTATTCGGATATCTTTGGACGGGCAGTTGCCCAGAACGGCCAGTCGCTGCCTCGACCCCTGGTTCACCTATTAAAACAGACTAATACGGCGGCGGCGGGCGCGTGATCTGGGCGAGCGTCTTATGACGACCCAACGCGGCGTGGTAGCATAGTCGGATCGACAGGAGAGCACCAGCTACGTCCTCGTCCTCTACAGGCCAGCCAATTAGAGCCACGCGGGTAGATCTCCTCCTGCCCTCCGTTTCACTGGCCTGTACTTTCGCTCACGAATGGCGTGACGAAGCTTCAAAATGTGATCGTTTTGCCAGCGCGACGGCATTCATTCAACGTCCGCTCCGCTATCCTTCACGGCACGGCCGATTGTGCAACACCCGCCTCTCTTACACTCGCCCACCCGCCCCATGCCCGCGATGCCGATCAAAGAAGAGGACATGCTCTTCGTGGGCGACGTGTTCTGCTTGCCCGTGACGCTCATCATCAACTTCTCGCTCTTCCAGTACCTCACGACGTTCTACTTCAAGCGGCGTGGCGAAGTGCGCGGGCTGCTGCTCATCTTCTGCGCGTTCGGCGGCTTCGCGTCTCTCGTGCCGTACGCGCACCCCAACACTGAGCTTGTCGGCCACCTCAACGACATGTCCGAGACCTTTTCCGTGCTCACGTTCCTCATGCAGATCATCATCGTGGGCCGCGACGTGAACCGCAAAGTGCGCATCCGCTCGCTCAAGTACGTCTCCGTCTTTGGCGAAGCGCTCGTGCTCGTGGGGCTGCTGGTCGTGCTGCAGAACCTTCTCGAGGTCACCGCCGCGGGTCTCGACGTGCGCGCCCTCGACGGCGTGGACAACGTTTTTGAGAACGTCGCACTCTGCTTCATCTTCTTTGCGCGTTTCTACTACATCGTGCTCTCGCGGGGCGTAAAGGAGACGATCCAGACGCGCAAGCTCGACATCTTCTTCTACGTGCTCTTCGTCACGCACGAGTACCCGTTCGTGCTGATGGAGAGCCTCACGGGCGTCTCGTGGGAGGATGCGCAGGCGCTGTGGAACCGACTCACGATCCTCTTCTGCATCGTGCTCACGATCCGCGACAAGCTGCGCAGCGGCTCGAGCAAGCAGTCCAAGCTCAATACCAACCTCTTGAACACGACACGTGGGCCGCAGGAAAAGTCCATCTTCGTGTCGGACGCCGGCGATGCCAAGGCGCCGTCGGGTGGCCGCAAGCCGAGCCGCGTCGTGGCGCTCAAAGTGGCGCCGGCCATCAAAGCGGTGCTCACGGGCACTGCGTCGGTCAAGCCGTTAAAAGGCAGAAAGTGACGCCCGTTCAGCTCGGGCACGGTGCAGCCCCTCCTGTACTGCCTCATTAATCCGCACGATTCTCACGCCACGGGCGTCGTCATTAATCGGTCTCGATCGTCTTCATCCCACGACCGTCCACGCGACGCGGTGTGTGCCGTCTCGCGCAGTCTCACCCCTATACTGCATCGTCCCTTCCTTTTCTCCACATCCGCGTTCGTGGAGACGCCTCGTTAGTATGTGGTGCTCTACGGCTGGCGCGAATGAGACTACAGTATACTATGGGGGCTGAGGAGGTGACGTCCCGGTCGTATCGGGTGTACCAACTAACGGGCTCTGTGGTGGCGGCAAGCTACAAGCCTGTGAAATCTCGGATTCCCTAATGTTTGGCCCAAAAGGAATCCTTGGATGCGACAGTGGTGGTATCCTCGTCCCCTTCACTCGTCCCGTGGACTTTCAGCAGACTATGAACTGCAACGGCCTCGCGTGTGTCGGGTTAAAACCTTCCGGTCCCACGCGGATGATCACCACCCCCGCGCCTGCAGGGTCAGCCAGGGTTGCCCCGCGACCCGCCGTCCAAGAACAGCAGGAATGTCGTGGACGGTTGACATGGAGGAGTGGAAGACGGCGGCTCGGTGTGGTGGAGGTACCGTCGACAGGCCGATAGTAGGAGGCGCGGGACGTGCTGACGAGGGAGCTCGCACGAGAGGCTTGCGGTGAGCGACTGCAGATTCGCCGTGAACCGGCCGCGGAGAGCTGCCCTGGCGATCGCTGTCGACCGCACGAGGACTCGCTCAGCAATTGCCACTTTCTGCGTTCGACGGCGTCAGCGGCACCACGGCCGCGGGCTTGCGGAGCTGCGCGGGGCCTTTCTTTACTACACTCTCCATGAACTCGGAGCCTGAGCCTCTCGGCGGAGGATGGACTTCTGCCTGAGTCGACGGCCCTCTGTTGAACCCGGTCGTCGTGCGACCGGCGTGCCTTGAATTGACGCTCGAGAGCCGCGCCTTGACCGTCATCCACAGACAGAGCAGGATCGTCAACCGCATCCACACGCCGCGGACGTGGTCCCACGAGAGGTCCGTCAGCTCGTCGCGCAGCAGGAACGGGTAGTGGTGCGTGAGAAAGAGCACGTAGTAGAAGATCTCCCGCCGCTGCGTCTTGATCACAGTACGAAAGCCCTTGGCCATCGCGAGAAAGTAGAACCGGAAGGTGACGATGAACAGCAGCGACACGTCTTGCACGAGCTTGTCGAGGAAGACCACGCTGTCGAAGTTGATCTCTGGCGCGACAATGTCGATGACGTTGAGCACGAGCACGCCAGGCCGAGCACCACGAGCAGCTCGCCAACGCAGAGCATGTAGACGAGCGAGCGGATCTTCATCTTCTTGTTGATGTCGCGCGTGAGGACGCTGATCTGCAGCAGGAACGTGAGCACGGAGCACGTCTCCGAGATGTCGTTGAGGTTGCCGACGAGCTCGAGGTCGGGGAACCCGAATGGGATCAGACTCGCGAAGCTCAGGAATGCGACGCCGAGCAGCAGCACGACGAGCGGCTCGTGGCGGCGCCGGAAGAAGGTCGTGAGCAGGTACTGGAAGAGCGAGAAGTTCATGAGCAGCACGAGCGGCAGACACACGATGACGCTGAGCAGATCCATGAGACCGGGCGGCGTGAGCGTTGAGACGTCCATTTGCGGAGACCTGAGTACTCGACTGAGGAGAGGATGTCGACGACCGCTGGGAGTGTTCTGTCTCAAGAACGATTGCGACGAGGTGCCGGTGGCTGATCTCAAAGTGGCCTGGCCTCAGGCAATACAGGCACTTGCGGCCGTGAAGTCATGGATGAGAAGATTGTGAGACCGGTCAGACCTGATACACGCAGGACCTACGGGTGATACACGACGTCCAGCCCTGGAGAACGCGAGGACGAGCGACAGAAGGTGCTTGCTGGTAGCGTGAAGATGGAAATAACCCAGCCCTGTCAACGGATCTGACCAGGCTACCGGTCACGTTGGCGAAGCTACAAATAGGGTACGTCAGGGAGGCGTAGCGCGGGTTGCTGTCTAGGCATGTCGTCCGACTGGAATCTACTCGTGGTCTGATCCCCTGGCCCTCGCCACGTGCCCGTAAAATCGTCTCGCGTGCGCTGCGGTCGTCCATTTTAATCAATGAACTGAGCCAAGCCCAGCCTGTTGATTCCTTCAGGAGCAGAATCGAGGATGGTCACGTTGAAGCCATTGCGTGCAGTCACTTGCCGATCCGCAGCGAACGAGACGAGAGACACGCGTGACTGGACCGTAACATACTCCCGATGGCGTCGTCTCTGACGGAGAAGGCTGAGCTCGTGGACCTCGCGGTCTGCCTGCCGCTCGTGCTGCTCATGAACTTTTCGCTCTTCCAGTACCTCGTGACGACCTTCTGGAAGCGCCGCTGTGAGCGCCGCGTGCGGCTGCTGCTCTTTCTCGCAGCACTCAGCTTTGTGAGCCTGATCCCGTTCGCGTTCCCCGACAAAGAGCTCGTGCGCGACCTCAACGACATCTCCGAAGTGTGTTCCGTGCTCACGTTCCTGCTGCAGATCACGATCCTCACGCGCGACGTCGGCAAGCGTATCAAGATCCGGTCGATCTGGGTGCTCATGTGGGTCGGCGAGGCGCTGGTCGTCGCGAGCCTCGCGGTGCTCGTCTCCAACGTGCTCGACATCGTCGCGCCGGTCATCGACATGAGCGCCGTGGAAAAACTGGACGACGTCGTCGAGAACGTGTCGCTGCTGTTCATCGTGGGCTTCCGGTTCTACTTCTTGGCCATCGCCAAGGGCTACCGCAAGGTGCTGGCCACACAGAAGACCGAGATCGCGTGCTACGTCCTCTTTCTCACGCACGAGTACCCGTTCTACGTGCTGGACCACATCACCGAGTGGTCGTGGGAGCACGTCCAGGGCGTGTGGATGCGCCTGACGATCTGCGCGTGCCTGGGGATGACGATCAGAGCGAGAATGACCA
Source organism: Pythium pyrilobum (assembly GCA_023335905.1). Classification (NCBI taxonomy): domain Eukaryota; phylum Oomycota; class Peronosporomycetes; order Pythiales; family Pythiaceae; genus Pythium; species Pythium pyrilobum. Next base: position 9,012 of record JAADVV010000574.1, read on the forward strand.
GCCAGTCGTCCAAGCTCGGGATCACCACGACGCACGGCCCCAAGACGTCCCAGTTTGAGAACCTGTCCGTGGTGCGCAAGGCCGTCGAGAAGAAGGAAGGCACCACCAAGCACAAAGTGATGCACAAGGGCTCGATCTTAAGCTCGACGATGTCGACGTTCGCGGGACGCACGTCGATGGTGGCTGTCGCACCGCAGCCAGCCGTCGCCTGCACTCCTCCACGGACTGCCACGGTCATATAATAGAGTTTGATCTTTGTCACACAACGCGATAGGACGGCCCGTCGTCATTATCGTCTCACTGAAGCGTAGCCTCGTCGTGTCCATGCCGTAAGCATCTACTTTCCTTCCCCCCCACAAGCCACGTAGAGTACCTCACGATAGTGTCGACGCGTCGGTGTAACGCAACCCCGACGTCAAGCTGTCGAAGCCCGAACCTCCAGCAACAGTTGAGGCTCAAAATGAGACAGTTGCGCGAAGCAGGTGGCTCCGACTAATTATATGCGCCTGGCGGGGTCTGATCCTGGGCCCAATCGTGACGATCGCTTCGCTCGCACTCGTCTTCGCCACGGACCACCACGACTTGCACTCCGCAAGCGCATTCACCATAGCCAATACGCCAAGGAGCGAGCCAAACGACGCATCACAATGGGCACGCTCTCCGCTGAAGCGATGGGCGACGCCGAGCACTGGTTCTGCCTGCCAGTCGTGATGCTGATCAACTTTGCGCTCTTCCAGTACCTCGCAGTGCTCTACTACCGCCGGCGCGCGGAGCCGCGCATCGCACTGCTTCTCGTGTGCGCCTTCCTGGGCTTTGCGGCGATCATCCCGCAGGCCCACCCGCGCGACGTCATGGTCGGCCACCTGAACGACATCTCCGAGACCTGCTCGACGCTCACGTTCCTGATCCAGATCACGACGATCGGCCGCGACATCGCGCGCAAAGTGCGCATCTGGTCGCTCAAGCTCCTCACGTACGTCGCCGAGCTGCTCACGCTCGTGGGACTGCTCGTCGTTCTGCTCAACTGCGTCGAGGTCTTCGCGCCGCAGATCGACGTCTCGCAGTTCGATGGACTGGACAACATCGTCGAGATCGTGAGCCTTTTCTTCGTCTTCTTCTTCCGCTTCTTCTACATCACGATGTCGCGCGGCGCCGCGTGGACGATCGCCCACAAGAAATTGGAGATCTTCCTCTACGCGCTCTTCGTAACCCACGAACTGCCGTTCATCTTCCTCACCGACGCCACGGGCATCAGCTGGGAGCCCGTGCAGGCGATCTGGCACCGCCTGACGCTCATGATGTGCATCCTCATGACGATCAAAGAGAAGCTCAGCAGCAAGCGCACGAAAGCCTCCAAGGAAGCGGCCTCGACAGCCGCGTTCAGCAAGGGCCCGACGGTCGGATACGTCGGAGAAGACGACGAGAGCGAAAATGCTGGCGCCGGCCAAAAAACGAAGACGCGGAAACCGAGTCTGCGCACCAATCCGCCCAAGCTGTTCAGCGCCAAGGTGCGGCCCAAGAGCGACGCGACCACGACCACGACAGCGACGTCAACGAGCCGCATGAGCCTGCTGGTACGGAGTACGTTGTCCTCGATGCGCGGTGTCTCGCTCGCGCGCAGCGGAGGTCGAAGCGTGCAAAGTGGTCGAGGAGCGCAGGTCGTGAGCATAGCTCCTGAGTCGCAAAAGCCTCGAGACGTGATGGAGCGCCGTGGCCACTTGTGCAACTGAATCATGTACCAGATTTAATAGCAGCGTCTAGCCCAATGCAAGCGAGAGGAAAGATCCGATACACGAGACGCTGTGTCTCTCGCTTCACCAGTAGAGCACTCACCGCATTGAGGTAGGATACCACAGTCAACAGCGTCTTGGTGTGACTTTGCCGACAACGCTTCTATCAATGCCGGACGTGGCTCGCTAGCTTCTATTACGTCGCCATGTCGCGCGGCGTCAAGGAGATCTTTTAGAACCGCACGCTCGACCTGCTGCTGAACACGCTCTTGGTCACGCACGAGTATCCGTGGATCTTGATGCACACCCTCGCGGGCGTGCCGTGGGACCACGTGCAGGCTATTTGGCACCGCATGACGCTCATGTCGTGTATCGTGCCGTCCACGAGAAGATGCGGAGCCAGACCAGCAAACTCTCGAAGGTCAACAGCACCATCGCCTCGGGTCCTCAGGGTACAGTGCTCAAGCCATCCGAGGTCTCCGAGCATTGCTCCTTCTGGAATTCGCAAATCACAGGTCACGCCGTTCAACCCAAAGCGTGAATTCTGTGGTCAAACGAATCAAGTGATTGATAGCACTGAATACAGTCGCCACACCTGACCGCTTGATTCTCGCGCTGCCGCACGCCTGTTTGCCTTCGTCTTCGTGTCTTGATCAAGTGAATCCGGTCCATTTTGGTTGACTTCGCCGCGGCCTTGTGGCGCTCGAAGCCAATGAACTCGCACAAAACGGTTTGGACAGTGGATCTCACGATGTCAGTGTTGTCGGTTAACGCAGAATTGACGAGGGATACCGACCGTTGCGTCACAGTGGATCGTAGATCAGAGTGCACAAAGCGAACCGCCCGCTGGACGCGATACACGCTGTAAAGAGAGTACAAGTCGGATATTAGTGAGTTCGCTATCCACCTCTCCTTTCCGCTCCAGATCTTCGTTCTCGCAGCATTCTCCACGCGTCAAACTTGGCAAGAGAGTCCAAGAACTCGATCCACACGAAGCTTCGACAAAACCTCTGCATCTCTCACACGCTGAGCAGCGAAATGGTTGCGCGTTCGCATGCGACTGACCATCTCGCCGAGGCGCAGGCCCCACGCTCGCTGTGGCCACGGAGACTCGGCCGGCACGACGAACCGCTGCGGCATCGTGTTCTCGGTGCCATACACCTCCACGTAGACTTCAAGAGCCGGCTTGATGAGCCTGTCCCACTTGTCGTCGAGAGAAGCAAACCACGCCGCGCCCAGGTTGTGGAGGATCTGCTTGTCGCGTTCGAGCTGGTCCTCGTAGATGTTGAGCGAGTGCGACGTGTGCACGAGTTGGCCAAGACAAAAACCCCACGCACCGCGTGGCCACGGATCTTCAGCGGGCACGACAAACGTCGCCGGCACAAGACCGTGGCCATGGACTACATGGAAGTGCCGCAACGCCGGCAGCACCACGGTGTTCCACTCGTCTTCAGGCGACCGACTCAGGTGGATCCACCCGTCGCGTCGCAGCGTCTCCCAGTCGCACTGCACAAACTCCTTGTACGCACCGTGGCAGCGCACATTGTGGACGACGAGCCCGATGCGCAGTCCCCACGTCGCATCTGGCCAGTCGGACCTTCCTGACGGAACGACAAACTCTCGCTTGACGAAGCTGTGTCCGTGGATCCGCTTAAACGCCTGCAGTGCCGGCAGGATCTTGGTTGCCCAGTGTGTCGCATCGACGTCGAAGGAGAAGGAAACGGTCTCCAAATCTCGTCGCTCCGCCTCGGAGAGTCGGTCGGCACCTTCACGCAGCTTGGCGACGCGCTTGCCGAGTTCGAACCCCCACGTTTCCACGGGGAAATCCGCGCTTGGAGACGGAACGACAAAGCCCACGGGCACAAGCGAGTCACCGTGGAGTTGAAGGTACGCACGTAGCGCCGCGAGCGTCTTCTTCTCCCACACAAGTTGCCTGAAATCCGTGTCGACGGGAAAGCCGACGGCGCCTAGTCGGTCGAGAACAAGCGGGGACTGCTTCTGGTGGCGCACATTCGTCATGAACGCGTGGAGACGCCGACCGATGTTGACACCTCGCGTCTCTTCCGGCCATTGGACATCGTCTAACGCGATGGGGAAGCTGTACGGCACGAGGAAGTGGCCGAACTTGGCGTGAAACGTCTGGACGGCCGGGACAAGCAGCTCAAACTCGGCCGCGAGGCGTTGTTTGGAGGTCGCAAGACCTCGAGAAGATGCGCGTAGACGAGAGGATTGCAGGGATACTCTATAGAGACGCATAGACGCATTGAGTGAGAAGATACACCCACGCGAAGCCCGCCACATCTTGTCGCTTGGTGGTGGTGACGTCTTGTCATGAAGCGGATGGTGTATCATTGGGGAAAGGTTGGGACCTCTATTTCGGACGTATACGGTCCGACCAGATTCCTGTGAATATCGTAAAATGTGTGGTTTTACAGTATACTTAATAGGTTACCGTATTACATGGCGGGTTTCGGGTTCCGGGTTGATGCCACCAGCTGGTGAGATTCCCGCGGGCAGCGCATCCCACCGTTCAACAAGCCTGTCAGCACCTCCAACCTCTCATAACGGATCTTCCGTTCACCTCCGTTAGTTCGGTCGGTACAAATGCTATTCCTAAAACCTTTTATAAAGCATACTGGATGTCAACACGCGTGCATTCAAGGGGTCCCGTGCGGTTTATGTGCAGATGGAAAGCTGACTGGTGCATTCAGAGACGACACGACGACCGCGCGGTCTCCACACATAGAACGTGACCGCGCGGTCGAATCTTTCTCCGCCGACCGGTGAATGGCGGACTCGTCCACCGCCCGGCCCAGCTGGCGTGTCAGTCACTGTACAGTCCTGTAGGCGTGTCGTCGCTGGTGTCTCGGCCGCTGGCCCAGCGCCCGTCGCCTCGGGGGGCGAGGACGAAGGTCCCGCTCACACCCGAATTTCAGTCGGTCGCTCCACGAGAGACTCGTACTCCGCGCGCTGACTGGAGGATGATGACGGCTCGCGTGCTCGCCAACGTCGTCCACGCGGCGCTGCTGCTCGTGCTCGCGCGCGCCGGCAGCGCCGCCGACGCCGAGTACACCGCCGCCAGCGTCTCGGCCGTGGACTTGGCCGTCGCCACCCCGACAACCCCGCCAGAGCCGACCATCTCGACTTCGGCGCCGCCTGGGACCACGAACCCGGCCGCGCAGCAGGGCACGCCCGTCTCGCAGTCTACACCGACCCCGTCGCCGTCGTCTACGCCGACCTCCACGCCGACGCCGTCGGCCACGCCCAGCACGGTCGATGCGATCTGCTCGACGACCGTGTTCGACGCCGTGATCACCTCCAACACGGCGCTGCGCAGCTGCGCGACCGACTCGGGATACGCGTTCTTCAACGCCGCCGCGCCGCCGACCAAGGCGCAGATGGATGTGATCTGTGGTAACGCCAACTGCAAGGACGCCATCGCGTACGCGCTCAAGACCAAGCCAGAGGACTGTCTTCTCCCGCTCAACCGACTGCTGCTCACTTCCGAAGTCTTTGGACGCATCGACACGTACTGTAGCACCAGCGACATCATCGCACCGGCCGTGAAGGCAACTCTCGCGCCTGCCGCACCTGTGCCGCTGCCGACGCCGACGCCGGTGCCGACGTCGGGTCCTGCGCCGGTGACGCCGTCACCGTACTGCTCGACGGCGACGCTCCAGCCGGTGACGACCGCGACGACCGACCTGACGAAGTGCGCGACGGACGCCGGGTAC
>JAADVV010000575.1:0-14453 GCA_023335905.1 Pythium pyrilobum
CGTGTTCCAGAAGTACTACTTCCGTATGTACATGACGGTGGTGCTGTACGGCGTGTTGAACGGCATGCTGCTGCTGCCGGTGCTGCTGAGCGTGATCATGGACGTGAAGGCGTTCCTCCTGCGCCGCAAGAGCGAGAAGAACCCGGCGCCGGGCGTGGAGGACGTGGCCGAGAGCCCAAACTACCGCGGCGCGCAGACGGCCAAGCCGGCGGCTGCATCGCAGGCCACGGGCAACTCGCACAGCGAGTAGTGCGGACCACCCAGATCGGTGTCGACGTCGCCATTTGATGCTGTATCTTTGCCCAAGTCCAAGATGACGACTGTATCGCAGTCGATCCGAGCGCGAAGTCGAGCCATCTCCATGTTGTCTAACCGTGAACATGAATGAACGACGCTCTGTATTTCCAGCCGTGTGTGGTTTATCTCTTTCTCTCTCTCTCTCTCTCTCTCTCTCTCTCTTGGCTTCTCTCACGCCGTGTCGATCTCGACGACCTCGGAGAACGCCTCCACGGCCGTGTCGTACTCGCCCACGATGAACGCCGCGCTCAGCTCGCTGATCATGCGCAGCGCGTACTTGGGGTCGATGCTGCCGGCGGCCTTGACGATGCGGTTGATGATCGGCGAGAACAGCGGCAGGTCGCTAAAGTTGTTGTGGCGCGTGCCGGCGATCCGCTTTACGCGCGTCTTGGCGTCCATGCAGCCCTGCGCGTGCAGTTTGACGCGGTCGGCGTTCTCCTTCCAGCGTGCGAACGGGTCCGACACGAGATGCAGCACCGGCGCGCGCGCGCCGAGGCCCTGCCTCACGTCCTTGTCCAGCGGCTCCATCCACGCGTCCAGCAGCACGGCCGCGCCAAAGCGCTCGTCCAAATGGGTCGCCGTGAGCGCCGTCGCGGCACCGAACGAGTGGCCCACGGCGTGGACGCGGCACACGTCCGCCGCCTTCCACAGCGCGTCGTTGGCTCCTCCACGCTCCGCCTCCTCGGCCGTCTTGGCGGTCGCCGACAGCTCGCTGACGGCGTTGAGCACGCGCCGCACCTCCTGGACGCGGACGCGCAGCTGGTTGTTGCGGAAGCGGAAGCCCTCGCCGTCGACGTTGTTGCGTACGGCGTCCGAGATCTGCTGGTAGTACTCGACGCGGCCGTCCTCGGGCCGCGTGACGCTCGCCGATCCGTCGCCGTGGCTCACGACGACCACGATGTTGCCCGCGCTCGCGAGCTGCTGGTCGATGAACGAGTACAACTCGAGCGAGCCGCCGAGCCCGTGGCTGAAGATCACGATGGGCCAGCCGGCGTCGCGTTCTGGTGCCGCGACGGGCGCGTCCTCGATCGCCGCGAGGTACGCGTTCTCCAGGTTGTTGAAGAACCACTCGGGCACGCGGCTGAACTGCTGGATGCCCTTGGCGAGGTGCTTGCCGTGGACGAGGTACCTGGCGCGCTTGGTCACGGGCACGGGCACGACGTGCGTTGCCGACGGGTAGAACACGCGGCACTCGACGCCCCCGAAGCGGCCCGTGCGGCAGCCGATGGTCTTGTACTTGCCGTACAGCACCGAGAGGTCCGGCAGCGGGAACACGACGGCGAGCAGCGCGGCGAGCATGACGGCTGCGATGGAAATGCGCTCCATCCACGGGTGCCGCTCGCTCAGCAGGAGGCCGTCGGGCGATCGCCCGTGGACAAGCACAGTGAACTGGAACGCGACGCGCAACGCCGCTGCAACGTACGCGGGCAGCAGCTCTTTCCGCCAGTGGTGGACGAGCAGCAACGCACCGAACAGCGCGAGCGCGGCGAAGCGGTGGAGATCGTGCTGCCCGCGCGTGAGCAGCAGGTCCTGCGGCGCGAAGCGGTCGAGCAAGATGCTGCTGCCGATGGCGAGCAGCAGCGCGTACTCGATGACCTGGTGGGTCAACGACGGCATCTCAGAGGCTGGGACTTGCGCGCGTGGCCGAGGGGGGGATGGGTGGCAGCGTGTCGCGAAGGCGCTGTGCGGGTGCGGGGAATGGCCGCGCCGGGAATGCCGCCGCGCGCGCGCGTCGATCCGACGGAGCTGCTCGCTGACGCTTGGCGGCCGAATGTTCGACGAGCGATTCGTCAACTGAACCAGACTGGTGTACTACGTACCCCATATATCTGAGCCGAGCCACGCAGCGAAAGCAGCGATATGTAACCAGTGTACAAATACTTTTGGGGTAAACGTAACCCCGTGACAGCGTCATCAGTGATGACTCATCACAGGGGAGCGAGGTATTCCACTAAATCAGTTGACGTTGAAACAGTACACACCGGGCGAGGGCCAGGAACGACCTCGCGCTTTTTGCTGGCCGCGTCTCTGGGCAGGAACGCCACGCTGAGCTGCGCGACCGCATTCTCCGCGTGGGCCGCGTCAATGGAGCCAACGGCGCCCGTGAGCCGCGCCACGAGCGGCGAGAAGTGCGGCAGATCCGTGAAGTTGTTGTGGTGGGGATCGGCTCACCACGAGCAGCACACTTGTGACATGGCTACACCCGCGCCAATAATGGTCTTGATGGTCTCGACGTTCTCCATGCGGTGCTTGAGGAACTGTTCCGAGATGAGCTGCAGCACCGGGAGGCGGTTGCCGAGTCCGTTTCGGTGGATCTCGGTGACGGGCATCATGAAGGCGTCGTGGAGCAGCGCCGAGCGGAAACGCGCATCGTCGTGGGGCGGCGGACAGCGCCATCGCCGCGCCACACGAGTGGCCCACCACGGCACCCAGCACTGCGTGGTGTGACGACGTGGCGCGCGTGATCTCGTCCGAAACGCCGCGAGTATAGTGATCACTATTCTAGTCATGCCATATTTTGAAATGACGGATATAGACAATAAGATATCAGAAAAGCACGAAAAAGGATGATGGCTTCATTCAACATGGAGCGGCAGGAAAAGGATGTTATCATCTAAACACACAATGAGCAATGCAAGTCCACAGGGCGCAGCATCAAAAGGAGGAGGGGACAGGAGAGGAGGGGAGGAGGAGGAGAGAGGAGGAGGTACGCGGCTTAGGCGTGGAGGCGGAGGCTGCGGCGCAGGTCAAACTCCAGGTCTCCGCCCGTGGACTCGGACACGTTCGGCTGCGCGGCCGGCGGCACCGTCGTCGTCGTTGTCGTCGTCTGGCCGTAAGGAGCTGCGGTCGTGGCGTACGGGGCGTTCGTCGGCGCCGCGGTGGTGGCGTTGGGCGCGGACGTGACCGGGGCCGACGTGTCGTACGGTGCACTCGCTGTCGCGTTGTTAGGCGACACGGACGCTGGTGGTGGAGCGGCCGTCGTGCCGTACGGTGCGTTCGTCGCGGCGGTGGGCGAGCGCGTGTGGTGATCGGCGTTGGGCGAGCGTGTGTGGCTATTGGCCGCTGGCAGCAGCGTGGCAGGACACGGCGTCGTCGTCGTCGGAGTGGCCGTCGTCGAAGACGGTGGTGCTGTCGTTGTGCCCGCTGGCGGCGCCGTCGTCGTCGTGCTCGGAGTGGCAGTGGTCACCGTGGGCGCCAACGTCGTCGCCGGCGTCACTGTGGTGGTCGTTGGTGTCACGGTCGTCACCGCGGGCGCCGACGTAGTAGACGTCGGGGGCGGCGCCACGGTCGTGCTCTTCGGAGCCGGCGGCGTCGCCGTCGTGGGGGCGGGCGTCGTTGGAACGGGCTCGGCCTTCATCGTGATCGAGTCGCACGGGTTCTCCGTGGGGGCCGGTGCAGCTTCCATCGGCTGGTTGTACACTCCATCCTCTTGCTTTCCTCCGTTCTGCGCCGGCGGGGGCGCGCTCGAGGAAGCCCCGCTCGAGGGTCCGCTCACGGAAGTCGGGTTCGAGTTCCCAGTCGACGGTGGCGCGCCCGCCGTGTTTCCAGCGGGCGTGATTTCGTACGCGCCGCCTCCTCCGGACTCGCGCTTGAGCGGCAGCGGCGTGCACGGCGCGGTCGTCGCGGGTGTCGGCGTGGCCGTCGGCGCGGGCGAGTCCTTCTTCAGCGGGAACTTGGGGCACGGCGTCGTCGTCGGCGCGGGCGTACTCGCTGGCGCCGCCTCGGGCGTCTCTGCTGGAGCCTCCTCTGTCTTCGGCTTCAACGTGAACGTCGGGTACGGCGTGGGCTTGTCGGTCTTGGGCGTCGGCGTCGGCGTGTCGGGCTTGAGCGTGAACGACGGGCACGGCACGTTGGTCGTCGGCGCCGGCGTGGCGTTGGGGCCCGCTTGGGCAGACTCTGTCGTGCCCCCGGCAGTCTGTGGGACTGTGCTAGTAGTGCCCGACGACGGGCCGGCAGCCACGGGAGCGGGCGGTGTTTGCGGTGCTGGGCCCGCAGCAGGGGCCAGCGGCGCGCGCGGCGGCGGCAGTTGGCCCGACGGCGGCGTGTTCGCCAAGCCCGGAGGCAGCACCACCGGCGCCGGAGCGGGCTGCGGCACCGAAGGCACGACCGGCGGGGACACGGGGGCAGGACCTGGCGCTAGTACTGGAGGCGACGCAGGCGTGGGGGAGCCGGGGGTAGCTCCCTTCATGGACAAGGTTGGGCACGGCGTATCGTCTTCGTCGTAGTCGTACGCGCCAGCGCCCACCGCGCCAGGGTGGTAGGGAGCCGTTTCCGCGTTGCCACTCTCCGTCACAGGCTTGCTTGACGTCGTTGGTGCAGGCGTCGGTCCGGCAGTTGCTGGCGCCGGCGTCGAGGGGGCGGGTGACGAGGTCGTCGATGAAGAAGGCGTCGGCGTCGTCGTTGGCGTGGAGGTCGGCGCCACTGTGGTCTGGCACGGCGCGGTCGTCTCGGGTGCGTCCGACGCCGTCTCGCTGCGTCCCGGCGCGAGAGTCGTCGGGCACGGCGTCACGGGCGTTGTTGACGGCTGAGACGTGCTGCTGGAAGGCGTCGGCGTCGGTGTCGGCGTCGGGGTCACTGTAGTTGTGTCTGGAGCCGCGGTCGTGGACGTTGGTGCGGTCGTGCTCGGCGTCGGCGTGGGGGACACAGGGGCAGACGTGGACGGCGCCGGCGTGGGGGTCACAGTCGGCGCTGGCGTTGCACTCGACAACTCGGTTTGATCCCCGTTCGGATCCGACTCCTCCAGGATCTGATCTTCTTCGAACCCCAACAGCTCGCGTGAGAAGCTGAAGCGTCCACTGCCACGCTCTTCGAGCGCGAGCGCCGCCCTGGTGAACACGGTCGCGCTGAAGAGCAGCGCGAGCGTGATCAGTCGCTTGGCGTGGAGCATGGCGGTGGCTGGGTGGCTGGGAAGGTCGGAGGTTCTGTGGAGAGAGAGAGAGAGAGGGAGAGAGACAAGGATCTCGCTGCTGGTGTCCTTTCAAGCAAAAGGCGGAATGCAAGTCCGGGGGCCGAACGGAGGCAGAGCGTTTCATCACCATCGCCCGCACAACGCCGCGCTCGCGCTGAGTTCCTTGCTGGATTCGGATGGGACAGTGCGAGCGAGAGGGTGGACGCGAGCGATAGAGTAGACGAGGAGGATCTGCGATGTGTGGAGCCACTGGATGTCGGGCGTCGGTCATCGTCTCGGACATGGACGGCTCGCTGGGTCGCCGCAACGTCACGGAACGTTCCTGTCCGTTGAGCCGTGCTTCTCTTGCCTGACTGGCGTGGACCTCAAGAACGACCTTGAAGCCGCAGAAGCCGAAGCGGCGCGACGGGTCTTCAACGTAACCGGTCGCGGGTGATGGATGCCTCCCCCCCCGCGTGGTGTTGCGCTAACTTTCGCGCGGCATCGCATTCCTTTGTTGACCTCCCACAGCCGCGGCCGTTAGAAGCATTCGTCGGCGAAGCTTCAAGGGAAGCGGCAGGAAAAGTCGCCGGCGCCCACCGTCGCAGGCCATCGCGCCTTCCATCGCTGCGCGCGAAACGCGACCAGAAGCGAGCCGCAAGAGGACGACAAAGCGAGAAAGCGGGAGGAGGCCGGCCCATCACCGTTTCTTGCTTGGGAAGGGGGGGGGCTTCTTGGCGTCGCCGTGAGGGACGCCTGCACAGCCCGCGATGAGACCGACCTGCGTGTCTGGACTGCTGCAGCTGCGTACTTGCTCGCCGTTTCCTCCTCTGAACGTCGGCAGCAGCGGCGAGTCGCCACGTACTCGTCCACTCAGTCCGTTGACTTCACGCCTTTTGTCTCTTCTGTGTGTGTGTGTGTGTTTTGTTTTTTTGTTTTTTCACCAAGACGAACAGGATCCGATGGCCGCGGCCGATTCCTTGTCAACAGCATTCCTCAAATCGCCCTCGAGTCGATACGTGTGCCCACCCACCGCCCACACCACCCTCCTGAGTACCCATGCGCTTCTTCCTCGGCGGCTGCCTCACGTTCGCGACCTCGCTCGGCGTCCCCTCCGTTGCCGCTGCCGCTGCCTCCGACTCGGGCATCTTCTGTCCCCTCGTGGGGCCGACGCCGCCCACGAAATGCGACGGCCGCGACGGCCTCTGGTTCCCCGTGAGCGTCGTGGGCAGGGGGGCCTTCTGCGCACTCGGCCCCGAGGTCTGCGTGGCCGACCAGCTCGCGGCGTGTCCCGGGCCGTCGACCAATCTGCCGTACGGCTCCAAGTGCGTGCAGCTCGAGACTCATGTGTACGGCTGCAAGCCGAAGTCGTCGTGCACGGACGGCGACCTGGGCCTCGGCCCTGATAGCGCGACCTGCGACGGCGGCTGCGCGATCGACGCGACCGTGCCGCAGACGTGTGACGGCTCGAACGGCTGGAGCCCCGTGAGCGTCGTCAAGAGCGGCACGTTCTGCGCAAAAGGCCCGGTCTGCCGCGCGGACCAGCCCGACGCGTGTCCGGGGCCGCAGCACGGGCTGCCCTTCGGCTCGTCTTGTGTTCGTATGGACGCGGGCGTCTTCGGCTGTGTGAAGAACACCAAGTGCGCCAGCGAATGCGCGAGCACGCCGAGCCCCACGCCCACGGCGGCGGACAACCACGACTTGTGCGGCACGGCCGACCACGACGACGTGCCCTCGGTGACCCCCACGTCGGCTGCGACGACGACCGCGCCAACGTTGGCCACAGCGAGTCCGACCTCTTCCACGCCAGCGCCACCAGCTACCACGACCGCACCGACCACGACTGCGCCACCGGCAGCGGCAACCGCGGCGCCGACGAACGCGCCAACGGCAGCGCCCACTACGACGCCAACGACCACGGTGCCGACGACTGGCAGTGACCCCATCGATGACGATAACAATGTATCGCTCCTGCCCGTGCCGAACCTCACCGACACGTTCACGCTCGACGATTTGGAAAGTGAGGCGGCGCCGTCGCCCGCCACCGCCGATATCCCGACGCTGAGCGCGTCCGGCGGCCGCCGCGTGCGTCGCGTGCTCTAAGCGCCTTGGCCCGGTCGTTGTGACTCACCGTGTTCTTTTCCATTTGCACACCATATAAGAAAGAATCGTTTTGACCGTACCGAACGACTCGTCCCCTCCTCTCTCACGCGCGAGGAGGATACCGATGGCCCTGGAACGTGAGCTCGTCGCCGGTCTTGACCTTGAGCTGCTGGGCCGCTTTCTCGCAGCGCTGGGTAATCGTGTCCATATTTTGCTGCGTCTACAATACCGTACCCCCCAACATAGCAAAATCAGTCACGTGCCGCCAGTCCTCCCCACTAAGGGCTCCCACCATCCCACGAACCCATTTCACGAGGTCTCTCGACGGTAGATTGATCGCGTTCGCCGGGATCTCGATCTGCTGCATGAGCAGAAAGCTCCACTCGGCTGTCGTCAAACGGGACGACGCCTTGAGGTCGTCGATCTCCTCGTACTCGGCGAGGATGTGCTTGAGTTTCTCGCGGAGCAGCACGATCTCCACCACGGCTTCCCAGTGCGTGAGCGCCGGCGAGAGTGCGTCGCCATCCTGCACGTTCGCGTACTTCTCGAGCATGAGCAGCTTGGCCGAGAATGGGAAATCCAGCGCGAGCCACAACTCCTCGAGACGGTGCTGGATCACTTGCGCGTTGGGTGTGAAGTGGATGCCCGCGAACATGCCTCCGCTCGAACCGCTCGTGGTGCTGCTATTGCTGGGTCGTGAGAGCAGCCGACTGCCGCGAGGACCACGCACGTTGGAGGACTTGCGCACCGATGGACTCTGCTTGCGGTGCGCTGGCGAACCACCGCGCTTCGGCGACTTCTTCAGCTTGGCCTTGCTGCGGGAGCGCATCGCTCCGCCCATTTCTCCCGCCGCGGACGTTGCCGAGTGGCCATGTTTCTTCGACATGATGCTGAATGAACTGCGCGCCGAGTCGATGGGATGACGAGACGACAGCGACGACCGCACGGATATCGCGTCATCGTCACTCTCCAGATCGTCATCCTCGCTGCCTCCGTCTTCGTCGTTGCCATCGTCCGAAATGTCGCTTACCCCCTCACCCATCTCGTCGCGCCGCTCGCTCGCGTGGGCATCGCTGTCGTCGTCGCCTCCGCTTGCTTCCTCGGCCAGCCTGTGGACACCTTGCGTGGTTGCACGTTTTTGTGGGTGGTGCCAGGCCCACGTCTGCGCGGAATCCCCGCGCTCTTCCATCCGTGCGTTGGAAAAGTGGCCGAGCGTACTGAGGTCTGTGGCCACGGGTGCGCCAATAAGCGAATCACCACCACGCACACGAGAGTGGTGCTTCTGCTGATTCAAGAGGACCGGGAGCTTGCGTTCGAGAAACGAACGCCGGAGATCGAGTGGTGGGGCGGACACTGCCTCTTCACCGACGGCAACATCCCCTCGGCTGCCGAAACTTTGCAGCGTGGGGGCAGATTGCGACAGCGCCAGCTTGCTTCGCGAGGGAGGACGTTGCTTCATCGCTAGGACAGCATCCGTGGGTCGTACTCGTACACTTGTCTTGCCACCTCGGTCTGCGGCCTTCGATGCCTCGTCGGTTTTTCCAGACGATCGAATGGATTTCGCACCTCGCGACACCTCCTTTTCGCTGCTGATGGCTGTCACCGCACGTTTCACATTGTGTGTCAAGCCCCCACTGGTTGCCATCAATGACGAGCTCGGCTGCGAGTCGGCGGTGGCGGTGGCGGCCCGCTTGGTGTTCGCGCGCACGCGTCGGTCGACTTCTACACGCTTTGCCTGGATGTTGCCCAGCAGCTGCTGGTACTCGGCGTCGGCTTTCCTGCGCTTGTCTGCGGTGCTCTCTCGGGACTGCAGCCACCGCAGCCGCTCTTCTTCTTCGCTCAGCCTCGCCGATTTCGTGTTGCGCTGGCGGCGAAATCGCTGCAGAAGCGCCTCGGGGAGGATTCGACCGGCGCTCCCCATCGCCTCGCCCTCTCCACAGTGGAAATGCCGGGTTGAGTCCCACCGCCACCGCTCATTTCGCTGCAGCAAGTCGGCGCACGCACGCTGCGCGATGATCTGGTAGCTGCTCGACCGCTCGGCCCACTCTTCGGTCATCATCGCAAGGCGCCCGCCACCGCCTTGGGATGCCTCCTCCGTCTCCACAGAGGCGCCCTGGCGACTCGAAAACGACTCGAGCGAGTCATTGGACGCGGTCGGTGGCGGTGGAGCGCCTCCGTTCGCCGTGAGAAGCTGCAGCACCTGAGCGATATGCGGGTGGCGAGTCGTCCAATCTTCTGCTGTGGGAACGGCGGCGTTCGCTACGACAAGGGCGGTCGGGGCACTGGCATCTCCCTCCTGCTTGGAGTGCCGCGTCGCACATGCCTCGGTAGCTCCCTCGTGGCCGACTTGGTTCGACGATGGCTTGTTCTGCTGCTGCCGCTTCACGGGGGGCAACGTACGCTTCGTCGCGACGGGTCGACGCTTCAGCGCGTAGCTCGTCGTGCTTCGCTGGAGATGGCTCAGCGCGAGCCGCGCGGCATTCTCTGCCTCGGGATCCTCATTCTTGTGTTTCCGAGCGAGCAGCTCGTTCAATTTGCCTTCCATCTGGCTCGTCGCCTTGTGCGAGTCCCCGCCATTCTCGTGGAGCACCTCGCGCATCGCGTCGTCCCGAATCTTCTCGAGTTTGCATCTTTTCTGGAGCTCGACGAGACACAGCGCCTGCGCTCGCTGGTAGTTTGCCGCCGTGTCGAAGATGCCATTTGCGTCGAGTTCATCCTTGATTTGCACGAAGTGCTCGTCGATCTGGGCCGTGATGGCCTGGATCTTCTCCTGCATTCGCAGCATCACGCGCTCTTTGTCCTCGATGCTCAGGTGGTGCAGATTGTTCTCGAGCGGGTCCACAAAGAGCGCATTCAGATTCATTTTGGCCTCGAACTCGCGCATCTTGTGGCCGAGGATCACGTCGGGCAGGTGCATTTTCTCCTTGTTCGAGCCGGCACCGACCACGCCACCGTCTGCGCTGGCGACCGGCTGCGGGTCGCGGCGGCGTCGAGCATTCGTTTTGCGAGTCCCTGCAGACGACTCGGCTGTCTTGGCTTGCGGACTTGTACTCACGGGGTCGTCTCCAAAGGCGGCAGCCACAACCGTCGCGTTCGCTGTGAAGATGGAAACACCTGAGGGGAAAGACGCACACACGACGAGTCAGACGACACGGCCACGGTATGCAGGTGCGTTGAGCCCATACCGTCTTTCTCGGCGGCGGCGCGTCGCTGGGCCTTGGTGATACGGTCGCGCAGCTTGGGAGGGAGATGCAGCGGCTCCAGTTCCTGGTACGGACGCGTGTCGAGCATGCCCGCACGAGGCTTGCTCAACTCGAGCGACTCGGCCACGAGCGGCGCGTCGCCAGTCACGATGGGCGTCGGCGTGTGCAGCTTGGCCTGAAGCATGGTGATGGAATTTGGCGGCCGCTTGCGACTCCTGTAAGCTCCTCCATCCGCACGAATAGACGGCGCGGTGGGCAAAGCGACTGTAGTGCGGCAAATACCCCCACGATCCAAATATACACGCGGATAGACAGACAGCTCAACGTCAATCACGACGTCTTCGGTCTCATTGGCAGAGAGAGAGAGAGAGAGAGAGATCAACACCTTGCTACAGTATTCGGAGTCGTCAACTGTCGCGTGGAGATAGTTCCCGTCCCCCTTTGGCCTTGAACTCGTCGTCACTTCGGTCCTCGCTGGTCTTCCTGGAGCCGCCTGACGATCTGCGGGATCTCCATGCGCAGCGCCGTCACGCGCTCGGACGTCACGTACTCTTCCATCGACTGTGCTGTGCTGCGCTGGTCCCGCGCGTAGTGCTTCCGGCAGAGAAACTCGGCCACGACCAGCACGAACATGCCACAGTCGTAGCCGTTGCGCTGCTGCGGCGCGTCGCAATCGTTGGTGAAGAGATCGTTGGGCCAACTGGGCACATCTGCGACATCCGATGCCTTGAGAAGCCGCAGGAATGTACGCGCAATGCGTTTCGCGGCCGTCGTGTTGTGGCCGGCGCTCGAGTCGTAGTGGACGAAGCGGCCGCCCTCGTACGCGAGCAGTGACCAATGGCTACTCTCGCCGTCGAAAGACTCGTTGTCGTTCACGGGGAGAAGGCAGAGCTTCTTGGTGTGGGCCTGGAGACCGCGTCCAAGGTCCGCGTACTCGTCGTCGTCGTCGCACTGCAGCATCATGCAGGACACGACGGCCGGGTCCATGAGCAGCACGTCGCTCTCGCCACGCGCCACGTCTGCTGATGCCGCCGCCGGGAGACAGAGCGTGTGGTACACATACTGGAAGTAGAAGTTGATGGCGTTGTCGTTGAGCCACTGGGAGCCCGTGAAGAGCGCCACGTCCGAGTCATAGAGCTGCACGTCGTGGTAGTTGAGAACCTGCGTCACCATGTTGTTCGCAAAATGGAGGAAATGTCACTACGTATACGTAGGTCATTGTTTCGAAAACGTGCCCATGACCATCATTCGGAGTGTCCTGGTTGGTTATTTGGAGCGTTAAATAACGTTGGATAGCGGAGGGGGAGGGGATTTGTGAGCGAGGCGTCCAATTGCGATCCAAAAAACTCGGCACGCGGAGAAGGTTCAAGAAGCAGGAAGCGCAGTCGCGAGTTAGAGAGAGCAAGATGTCGCTCTTCCCGACACAGTATGGAAACGTCTTTGGCGGCAACAACAACGCCGGACGCGTACGTGACAATGTTATCTGTGTCTCTGCCGAATCCCGCGCGCTAACTCGCTGAATTGGCGGTGTTCTGTCGGTTAGAATGAACTCGTCTCGTTCAACGCGGGCAAGATGACGGCGCGCCCGACGGCGAACGGCAAGTTCCTCGTGGCGCCGGACCTTAAGAAGGGCAAGATCTGCCTTACGCGTGGAGACGACCAGCTCGTGCACTTCCAGTGGGTAGACCGCCAGACGGGGGCCAGCCCAGAGGTGCGTATTTGACCGACTGCCGCTTGGACGGAGATCTTTCGTTGTGGTTGACACAGAGTGTTGCCGCTTGCCAGGACTTCATCATGTTTCCGGACGATGCGACGTTCTCTCGTGTGAACACGGGCCGTGAAGGTGACCGCGTGTACTTGCTGCAGTACAAGAACTCGGCGCGCCGCTTCTTCTTCTGGATGCAGGTTCGGACGGAGCCCGATCCAAGGAGCTCATTGGAATAGTCGACTGACCTACGCGTCTTGACACAGCACAAGGACAGCACGCGCGATGAAGAGCTGGCGAAGAAGGTGAACGATTTCATGAACAACGTGCAGTCGTCGACCGGCAGCGAAGCCGGCCGCAGCGGTGCTGCGGGCAACGTGCAGCTCGATCACAACGCTATCATGCAGATGCTCGGGTACACGCTCACTCATTTCTTCAGCCTCTTGCTTTGTATGCACATTGGTATCTGACGTTCTGATTTCAATTTATGCAGGGCGATGGGTGCTGGCGGCGAGCAAGGCCGCGGTGGAGCGGGCGCGAACTCGAATGTCCAGGTGTCTGATTTGCAGAACATCCTGCAGAACATGGGTCTTCCAGCTTCCCAGGCGGCTTCGTCTCCTGCTCCGTCGGCTGCGTCTTCATCGCAGACGTCTGCCAGCGGTGGCGCCAGCTCTGCCGCTGCGACGACTGCGTCCACACACGACCACGACGTGAGCGGCATGGAAGTGGATGACATGACCGAGGATGAGTTGCTGCGTCTCGCGATTGAGGAAAGCATGCGCGATGTGCAGCCCGATTCAGGTAACCGACCGAACCACGATGATGCGTCGCGAGGAACGGGCGGCAACGGCGGCGCGAGCGGCGGAAACTCGGGCACCTCTTCGTCCTAAGCCGTTCGAATCAGCTCTGGTCCGGCGACCCTGTCTGAAGGTGATGATCGCTTTGCAATTCCACCGAGGTTCGCGGTCTGCTGCTGACGTGAAGATCGCTCAACGCTTTCTGTTTGGTATGGTAGGAGCAGATATGGACAGGAGGAGGGAGAATGAGGAAAATGGAATGCAATTTCGGTATTTTAACCATTTGCATTGCCGCTCGCCGCTGTCTTGTGAGTGGCCTTGCCGTTTCTCTACCGTTTAGCTCCACGCGCTGCTGTGCTAACCACACCTCTCCACAGACGCTCGTTGCCGACGCTCCTCACCGACACGATGCTCCATGTCTCCAGCTGACGTGGCCGCTAACTTCTGGATGTGTTTGCAGCGCCAGCGCCAACTCCTGCCCCTGGGCGAGCCGCTGCGACACCGACTCCCGCTCCTTCGCGTCAAATGCCGACTGGGGCCATGCCTACTCCTCTGTCGGCACCACGGGCTGCTCTTCTGCCCCCGCCCGGCTCCGCGACTGCGGCCCCTGGGGCCATTACGGCGGCAGACCTCGAGCGTGCCATGGCTTCCATCCAGGCATTCGCGGTATGTGCCATGCCTCAATTGACTCTTCGTCCAGATTATTCACACAACAATCTCGCTTCACATAGGAACCCAAGAGTGTTTCGCTGAAGAAGCTTCTGAGTCCGGAAAACACTGCCGTGCTATTGAACGACGAAGCGGCCGTGCGAGCTTTGATCCAGCATCTTCCAGAAGGAGTTCAAAACGCGCACGAGCTTCAAGCCACGGTACGTAGCGACGTATCGGTCGCGAGATGTGGAAACTCACCAGGTGAAAGCTCACCTCTGTGACTCTCGCGTCGCCCAGCTTCGCTCGCCGCAACTCCGCCAGAGCATCGGCTCGCTCGTGAGCGCTCTCCAGAGCGGGAACTTCAACGCCGTGCTCGCCAATTTTGGTCTCGACCCGGCCGCCGGAGCCACCAAGCTCGCGTTCGGAGACAGTAAGACGGTGGAATCGAACTCCCCGACGAAGCTGAGGGGAAGACTGACTCTCTCGTGATCATGGCAGGCATCGGCGCGTTCCTCGATGCGATCCAGCACTGGGCCAACCAGCAGGACTCGGCGATGGAGGAGAACCAGTCGAATCAATAAGCCGATGGCAGACGCGGCGCCGAGCGACGCAACAAAGCCCGCGGTAGATGCGCAACCGGCTGCCGCGCCAAAGAGAGAACGGCAGCACGGGCTTGTCGTCTCGCGCCACCGATTAAACCAACACAAACTAAGCGTGACGTCGGTTGCACCTTGTCCCGCGGTCCATCGCTCTCCCACCCAGAGCTTCAGCACGCACGCGCCGGCATTTTCGAATCTCGGGCGCGAGCC
>JAADVV010000576.1:0-14435 GCA_023335905.1 Pythium pyrilobum
CGAGCCGTCGTGGGCGTGGCGACGTGGGACAGCGAGCGCAGCAGGCTCTCGATCGCGTCGCGGCTCGCCTTGTCGCACGTCGAGTCCGCCTTGGTGACCTCGGTCGCGACGAACTGGTCGAGCTGGCGGCGCGTCACGCCCGAGCGCGTCGACGCCGTGGACCCCCGCGACGTCGCGGTCATGTAGGACCGCTCGCTCGCGCAGCCGTCACTCGCGTCGTCATCGTCGTTGTCCGGCAGGATGGGCACGCTCTCGTTGGCCTGCAGGAAGCGGAGCTCCTCCTCGATCCGCTGGAGCCGCTGGCGGCGCCGCCGCTCGTGGTTGGCGTCCTGCACGACGTTGGGCTTGCGCGGACCATGCTTGATTGGCGGTTCGTCTACCTGGTCGTCCTCCGGGACGTCGTCCAGCGCCATGATCACGGCCGAAGGGTACGCGCCTCGCTTCTCGGCGATCAGCCTGTGGATCTCGAGCTTCTGCTGGTCGTCGAGGCGGAACTCGGCAGGCGCAGGAGCCGACTCCGCGCCCGTGGCCTCTTTCGTGGAGGCGCGCAGCAGGCGCTTGATGCGCTGCTCCTCCTCGCGCGTGAGGTTGGACCTCGCGCCGTTCTCCAGCACCTTCCGGTTGCGCGTCACGTAGTTTGTTGCCCCTGTCGGCGCAGCAGCGGCGCTTCGGCCCATGGCCACGGAAGGCGCGGCCTCTGCCATGGCAACTGGCGGTGGCCTCCCACGGGTGGCGAGCACCTCGGGCTCTTGCGGGTTCACGCGCGTGGCCTTCTTCGCGGCCGCTGGCACAGCGGCGTACAGGTTCCTGCCCAGCTTCCCCTCGAGGACGGCGTCGAGCTGCCGGATACGCGCCATCTTGAGCGCGATCTTGGCCGCGAGGCTGCCGTCGCCGTCAGAGCCCGCGTCCGACTCGTCCAGCGTCCCCTACAAGAGCAGAACGAGCCCATCAGCCACGGGGGACAGGACTGTGACACAGTCTACCACCGGCGAAGACTCACGTAAGCCTGCTGCTTGGCGAGGCTGTTGTGGATGAGGATCTGCGACCAGCTCTTGTGGCGGTCCGCCGCCGCGTCCGCTCCGCTGGCGCCACCACCGCCTCCCCCTCCCTTGGTAGCCTCGACCGTCGCGCCACCGTCGCGGGCTCCTCCGCGGATGTCTCGCGCCGTCATCAGCGACACGATCTGCGCAAAGTTGCGCGGGAACTCGACGATCCTCTCGCCGTGTTCGTCGCGTTTCGCCGTCAGCGCGTCCACGTAGGACGCCAGATCGGCGCGGAGCAAGTCGCGCTCGTGCTGCTCGGCCTCGAAGCGAGCGCGGGCGGCCAGCAACTGACGGTAGTCCTCTTCACCTGCCTCTTCCTGCTGCTCCTCCGTCTCCTCCTCCTCCGTGCTGTCGTCCTGCTCGTCGTCCCCTCCACTGGTCATGGGGAACTCCTCGTCAGCCTCGAATTTTTCAACACTTCGACTAGCGAGATCGACGGCATGGGGACCAGCACTGGCCTCCTCCTCTCCCTCCTCTGCGGAGTCATCGCGAGACTCGTCAACCTCCGGCCTCGGATCGTCGCCCTCTACGGCCTCTGCCTTTAGCGAATCAGAACTCCTCTCCTCCTCCACCACCTCCTCCTCTCGTGCGCGGACGTCCTCCGTCATGGACGGTGTCGGCGTCCGCACGGGGGACGCAATGAACCGGAAGATGCTCGCTCTCCCCCGCGGAGGTGAGTCCGGCAGATGCGTCATGAACGCCTCTTTTCTCCTCCCGCTCCCCCCATTCCTCACAGCCGCCTGGCCGGGTCCATGGAGAACGAACCGCTGCACCCGCGTGGGCGTACGAGTCGTCACGCGGCGAGGACGTGTCGGCACGCAGCGCACGTCCGAGAGGGACCGCTTCCCTTCTCCCTCCTCTTCCTCCTCCTCCGCCTCGCAATCACTTCGGATCTCCTCCTCCTCGTCCCCGTCCTCCTCCTCCTCCTCGTCCTCCTCTCCCCCAGCTCGGTTCTCCGCTGCACGATCCATGGATGGTCCATTGGATCGACCCAGACGCGTCGGTGTCGTGCGCGCTTTGCCCCTCGCTCCCTGCATCGTCTCCCCGTCCGCCCGTGGGGTCGGCGCGCGAGAAAGTCGGTTCTCTCGTGTCTGTCTGTTCTCCCCCCGTGCTGGTTCTCCTCCAACACTGTACCCATGTTGAGCGAGGAGGGGCCGTGGTCTAAAAAGTAAAAATACATGGACGGTACGTATTCACGGCGATGCAGAACGGATTTCCGGCTCTTTGTTCCAACCATCCACGCTTTTTTAGAGTTCGTCCACGCGGCCGACTCGCTCTCACATCTTTCTCTCTCTCTCACTCTCTTCAAGTTGCACGTGCGGTGTTGACCCATGCGAACGCGGCGCAGCTGCCGCCATCCCATGGTGGTGGCGTGCAATCGACCGAAGAAAATCCACGAGCGCGAGACGTTTTCTCCGCGTCCGATTCGATCGCGACGCAATGGTCCCCTCCCCTCCCCTCCCTTCCCCTCCCCTTTCCGTCCTCCGCTGTGTACCCAATGCCCGACTTCAACATGCATTTTGGGCAGACCGCGGGAAAAAGAGTTCTCCACTTGCCCACCACACTGGGTTCTTGGTGCAGACCACGCCGGAGTGTTTCGAGAGGAGCGAGCTGCGAGCGTTAGACGCGTCTTGAATAGTCGCGAGAGTTCTCGAACCCTCCTCCGCTCTGGAATTCCAGAAACAGCCCGCGACTCATCTGAGAACGCAGCGTCGGCGGTGTATTGGTGTGTAGTCTGCCAGTGGTCCTAACAATGCAACGAATGGTGGCGTGGAGTTTCGCTGCTCTGGTGGCCAGAAGAGATTACGGCGTCCGCTGAGCCGTAACCGCGCGGATCTTTCCATCGATATAAGCGTCCAGCGTCCAGTGCCAGCTGCCCTCCGCTCCTCCACCTCTGGCTGGCCACGCACTCAAAATGCGTCACAACGAAGTCGCGGCTGACTCGCCGATGGCTTCCGCCAATGCAAGCCTCTATAATTGATATACTTTACATAACCGATTCGATAGATCACTTCGATGTAAACGTATTTGTGAATAGTCGGAACCTCCCCAAATTCATACGAACACATAAGACGTTGCTGATTCCTGTTTCCACAAAGTTGCCGGCGCCTGGGGAAACGATGGAAGGAACCGCGGCGGAAGCGTGGAAAGCACCGCCGTTCTGATGTGGGCGAGAAATTCCGCGCTCCCCCCGGCCGCCACATCTGCGACACGGAACAACTAGACAGCCCGCGACGGGGGAGCGGAGGGGGAGGAGAAGAGCGGAGAGCAAAGAACCCACCCACCCACCGACCGAGGGGGGCGACTATTCTCCTCCATCTTCGCATCTTGCGGCTGGACGCCAAGCGTACATATTGATTCCATCGACGGTATGAGCCAGCGCAAGGAGAAGGAGCGGCGCAGCGGCGGCGGCGGTGGTGGTGGCCTGAGGAGGTTCTTCAAGCTCATCACCAAGCCCAACGGCGGAGGAGGGGACCGCCATGCGTCGAGCCACGGGTCGGCGGGCTCGCCACGCGCCGTGCTGCCCTCGGGCGACAACCACTTCGCGCTCGCGCACCACGGCGACGCGTCCTCGGCGCGCGGCACGGCGCCTGTGTTCATGCAGCGCTCGCCGCCCAAAACCAACTCGGTGTCGGCCGCGAGCCGCGTGAACGAGGATGGCGCGCTGGGCTCGTCCGGCGCAGGCCAGTTCGCGTCGCCCAACAAGCTGGCAGATGCCAACATTGTGCGCTGGGGGCTCGTGCTTTCGCGGATACCCAAGCTCGTGGCCGAGTGCACGAGCGTCGCCATCGCGGCGTCGTCGCCCAACGGCTCGGTCTCGGGCAGCCCGACGGCGTCCGGGTCTAACCAGGACGGGTCGTCGTCGTCGTCGTCGTCACCGGCGGACATGTCGGCGCTGCTCGAGGCGCTGCGGCAAATGGCGTCGAAGGAGTACCAGGCGCAGATCATGCAGTTCTACACGGGCCAGACGGCGCACAACTACAACCACGCGGCCGGGCTCGGCGTCGCCGTGTCTCCAGGCATGGCCAACATCAGTACGCAACGAGGAGGGTCTATTCTATGGGCTTGCACACAAATCTAACCGATGTGGCGTGGTATTGATGGTTTGTGTAGGCGTACTGTCGAGCTGGGAGCAGCGCAAGGTGTTCAAGCAGTGCCGCCGGTCGCTGCTGCTCTGCTGGAAGTTTGTCATCGCGCAGCTCAACGACGAGAAGGCCCACAAGACGCTCGCGAGCGACACGCGCGACACGTACTACCAGGTGTTGAGTCTGATCGCGGAGCGCGTCGAGTTCAATTTGCTGCCAGACACGAAGGACCAGGCCAAGCCCATGGCGTCCTCCGCGTCGGCGTCCTCCTCTGCGGGCCACAACGGCCGTCCGCCGGCGTCCAAGGCGAGGAGTGCGAGCCAGTCCGGGTCCACGGGCTATGTCTCGTCGGTCTCGCCATCGTCCTCAGCGTCTACGACCCACACGTTCGACCATGGCGACAACAACGGCAGCAGCAGCACGGACGAGAGCGGTAATGAGGGAGAGCGCGACATCTACCTGTACAGGTGTCTGCTCGTCGCGACGTTCAAGCACGTGATCGAGAGTATCGACGCCGCCAACATGAAGAAGCGGCCGTTCATCTCGTACGCCGAGTCGCAGTTCTTCGCCAAGGTGCTCGCGGTCTGCTTCTTCCGCATCCCCGTCGTGCAGCGAATGGTGCTCGACGGCGTCTACGAAGCGTACCGGTACAAGAAGTGGGTTAAAACGACTGTGGGCACGACCTCGCCACCGCCAAGCAACCTGCCGTCCACGCCCAGCCACGCGCAGCTCAACAGTCGGCTCAACCGACGGCGCTCGTCGTCCAAACCATGGAACGGCATGACGTTCGAAGGTACGCTCGCGCGGTGGTGTGAGTTTGAAGGCCAGACGCTCGCCGAGTACAGCGAGGACAACCAGGCAGGCCACGGCGACGCCGTCGAAGGGAAGATGGACTTCTCCGACAAGATGTCGGAGTCGTCATCCTCGGAGTCGAGCGACAGCAATAACGTGAGTGGCAATCCGTTCGCGCCGCCGAGCCGCATCGTCATGGACAAGTTCAGGCGGTTGAACCCGACGCTCTTCCGCTGGACGCGATACTCGCCCTACCTGGGGCCATACGCCGACAGCGACGTCTTTCGCACACACGAGTCAGCCCATGCGGACTGGCTGCTCAAACTGATCCACGACGGCGAGTTCTTTGCGAGCTTCATGGTCTCGTACGCTCAGCACGCCGACTTCGTGAGCATTGGCGAGCCCGTGTGGTACTGCCTGCCGGGCTACACGCTGCTGATCCGCATTTCCATGCTGCTCGTCAAGGAAGCCGCATGGCGCAAGTGGCTGGCCGTACGGGACACGACCGACAACATCATCTCGCCGGGCGCGAGCAACCAGGACGACCAGCCTGTCGCGTTCGAAGTCAAGTCGAGCCGAAGCACCAAGACAGTTCTGGACGGAGTCGTGCACTTGCTCAAGAACCGGGACATTCTCGAGAGCGTCGTGCTCGCCATGTTTGAGTGCACGAACGTGCTTAACGCAAAGAGTGTTGCCGTGTGTCTCAGTCGCGTCGAGGAGTGGTTTGGTGCGGCCGCGGTCCCCGTGGGAGAGAACGCGGCGGGCGAGATCTCGTACAGACTGCCATCCAACTTCCACGGCCACGCGCTGGGCACGGCCGTGCGCATCATGCTGTGCAGCGAGAGTTTCGAGATTCTCAACCGCGTGCTACTGTTCCTGTACAACCGCATGGACTATTTCGACGGCGAGCTGCGCCAGAGCGTGCTCAAGGCGATCGTCCAGCGGCACATGTTCCTGTTCCTCCACTGGAACACGGACGTGCGCCACAGTTACCACCACCTCTTGGTGTACAAGATCATCCGCACGAACCGCTACCTGCTCGTCTCGCCCATCGACCAGCTTCTCGTCGGGCGCTTCGCGATGCTGCAGCACGGCAGCACCGCTCACGCGGATGACAACTCGGCTATCGGGTTTGACGATACGGACGGACCGTACGACGAAGTCGACTCGCGACCGGCACTCACTGCGGCGGAGTTCAACATCCTGCGTCTCGAGCAGGCGCTGTGGCGAGCGTTCGATGCGTGTCTGGCCGCCATTTGCGTCCAGGAGCGGCGCCATGCGAGGGAGGCCAACCGTAGATACCAGGTCGAACTGGCAGCCGCGCAGAGCCGCTCGGTCGCGTTCCGAAAGCTCAACACCAATAGCGCGGGCGATGGAGACGACAGTCTCAGCTCGAACAATGAAGGGCTGCCTGGCGGCAAGGCGTCCCACGAATTTGACCTGCTCAACGAAGAGCTCAACCGCGAGCCGCCGTACTACCTTCGCTACCTCCCAGCCGAGGAAGTGTCGAGCCTGGACGAGCTGCGGCGCCTTGCCCAGTCGGTCAAGTACCCGGTCGAGCTGCAGGTGTACGCCGCGATCTCGCTGCGCGGCTACTCGGATCTGCTCAAGCAGTACTTTTTCGACCTGCGCGAGCGTGGGTACGCCGAGCCGCCGCCGCTAGGTTTCCATTAATCTGGCGCGAGGCCGTGGCGATGGAAGTTCGTGGGGGTGGTGTAAATGGAGTCGCGTTGATGTTTGCCAATCGCGTTATGAGTCAAGAGTTTGAAAAACAAGAGGGAGAGAGAGAGAGAGAGCAAGAGAAAGAGAAAGAGAGTGGTCCATCAACACAGAGGGATGGGTCTCATCAAGGCGCCGCTTGGCAATGGAATTCAAGTGCTTCACGGTAGACTCTGTGAGTGGATTTACGTCAACTAAACAGCGTTAGCCGGACGCACCACAGTAGTGATACCGGAGCGGTGGGTTTGCATCGTCCTTGGCCCTATTACTTTAGATTGAACGTGTCCCACCGCTCGCCGAGCGGCTCAAACTGGACGTGGCGGACCGTCGCATCTTGCTCGTCGTGCGAGATGTGGACCTCAAGCCGGTCGGCGGGGACGCCCGACGCGAGCAGCCGCTGCGGCCACTCCACGAGCGAGATGCCTAGCGTTGGACGAGCATACAATCAGTCACAAAACATGTAGCGGCTTGGCGTGGGGACGTCTTACCCGTTGCGAAGGCATCAGTGAGACCCAGCGCCGCGGCGTCGACGTCGCTGACAGCGTCGAGTCGGTAGAGATCCATGTGGTGGACGGTCGGACTGCAGCCGCAAGCGATATGAGTGGTCGCCCACAAAAAGCCAAGCGAGAAGAGAGTTTCGATTTACCTTTGCATGTCCGTGGCAGGCAAGTCGTCGTACGTGTTGACGAGGAGGTACGTCGGCGAGGTCACGTGGAGGCGCGGGTAGCCCGTGATCGCTCGGATGAAGCCGCGCGCGAAGCATGTCTTGCCGCAGCCCAGATCTCTGTACAACCAACGAATGAAAGGTGCTCATACGATCCATTGCACATTATCGCCGCTCCTACCCGCGCAGGAAGATCACGTCGCTGCTGCGGCGGCCCTCGGCGACGCGGGCGCCAAGCGATTCCATCTCCTCTTGCGATCGAATCACGAGGCGTGGGGGGACGGGACTGGCACTACTGAGCAGCCTGGTGGACATCGCAGATGCTCTGCAAGGGCGTCGTCCCTGCAAGGCGTTCTGCTGTGCACAGCAGCGCGCCGCCACGCGGATCGGACCGAGCATGATTCTGTGGTGGCGACCTCGATTGGGCTGCCAATTCGGTGTCACTGCAGTTCTGCACACATGTCACTCTATCGATCCCTTCACACGTCGCATGTTCACACAACCCACTATGTCACTATTTTGGACCAAAGGTTTTATAGTTTTGGCGGCAACAGTACGTCGTACCCGCATTCCTTCGACGCTGGATCGAAAAAAATCTTCCCCACGTCATTTCCCCCTTACGGACGGCAAGGCGAAAGGAAAGGAAACCTCCAGAGAGACAGCGACATGTCGGGCTGGGTGAGCTCGTGGTTACGCGGCAACGAAGGCGACGAGGAGACCAAGGGAGACGCGCCTGCCGCAGACGCAGCGCCCGCCGTCGTGCCCTCCGCCGACGAGATCCGCCGCAAGCGGCTCGAGCGGCTCGCGCTGCTCGACGCGCAACAGCAGCAGCAACAGCAACAGCAGCAGCAGCCTCCTCCCCCGGACGTCGTCATGGAAGACGCCTCACCGTCTGCTGCTTCGGTGGCATCTACGCCTCCACTAACCGTAGCAGCACAGCCGCCTGGGGACGCCGCGTCCGCTCCTGCTGCGCCGCCGGTGTCGGGGCCCAAGGAAGTGGCGCTGAAGAAGAAGTCGGGCAGCAGCGTACCGCGCACGTACGTGAACGATATGCTCCAGCGCGTGCTGCAGCTCACGCTGTCGAGCGTGGTCGCCGCGGCGAATGAGAAGTACTACTACATGAGCGAGTTTGCTAGCGGCACGGACGGTAACGCCGAGCTCACGGCGGCCAACATGAGCGAGGTGCTGTACTCGCGGATCATCATCAGTCCGGCGCGGTTGACGGGCACGGCGCAACCGCTCGCGACGCTCCAGTACCTCGAGCAGTGCTTCTATCGCTGCCGCGACGAGCTGCAGGCGCTGCAGTCGTCCTACCTGCGCCTCGCGGAGAACGAGAAGCGCGACGCCGAGCAGTGCATCGTGTCGCTGCGCGAGATGTGTATCAACTACAGCGTCACGGCGCTGACCGAGCCGGATATGTTCCCGTTTGAAGTCGGCACGCTGAACAGCGACGCGCTCGAAAAGATTGTGCGCGCGCAGGCGCACCCGCTGACGGGCGAGTTTATCGATCTGCTGGTAACCGAGCTGGACCAGAACGGCGCCGCCTACGCCGTATTTGCGCCGATCTTTCAGAAGCTGCTGTCCGAGCTGTTCATGATCAACCCGCCGAGCCTCATGTCCAACTTTTACGAGCAAATGCACGCTACGACGGTGCTCGTGCGCAACAAGATACTCGCCGGCGTGTTCACGAGTATCCCGGGCTTCTTCTTGATGCCTGGCGCCGAGGCGACGGGACGACGTCTCCAGGACGCGACGGCGTTGGGGCTGTTGCTGCGTTTCAGCACGGCGCAGGACCCAGCGGTGCAGCAAATGTTCACGAACATCACGAAGCGGACCAAGGCGGACGTGGATAACTCGGTGGTCGCGCTGCGAGGAAAGCTGGCGACAGTCCAGAATGGAGTGGCGGAAATCTTCAAGTTGCTGCTCAAGGGCGGCGGCTCAACAAGAGAGAACGTGTTGGTTTGGCTCGAGCAGGCGCTGGCGTTGAACGTGGAGCGCGCGAAGGAAAACCCGGATCTGATCAAGACGTCGACCGACGGCATGATCTTGAACATGACCACGGTGCTTCTTCGTCTGTGTGGCCCGTTCATGCCGCCAGAGTCAAAGAAGTCGAACCTGATCAACCCTGCGTTCCTCGCCGTTCAGAGTGGCGTCTTTCCAGCTGACGTCACGCGGCTGCTCGGCAACGCCGAGTCGCAGACAACAGACGATCGCCGTGTTGCTAGTATGGCGGACTTCAATTTCATCACGCGCTGCTATTTCATCACGGCGCGGTCCATTCATCTCGGCCCGGTCGCGATGATTGGCAAGTACATGAGTCTGCTGCGAAACATCTCGTACTACCAGCCCCGCATAAACGAGAACACGGACCCGAGAGTACGTGCCCACTTTGATGCGTCAGTGGCGACCAAGTTCACAATGGATGCCGAGATTCTGAACCCGGATTTGCTCCACGAGATGCTTCGCTTCGCGTTGCTCTCATGTGCGATGATCAACAACGTCTGTGCAAACGGAAGCGACTCGCTGACACTCCCGCTCCCGGCACCAACGGGTTTGATCAACGACCACCAGTTGCGCTTCGTTCCGGAGCACATCGTGGACGACATCTGCACAATCTTCAAGTTCGTTGCTCGACTCGATCCAAAGGCACTGAACGTGTTCCCACTCGACGATCTCCTCCGCACAATCATGATATTCCTGTCGTCACCAGCGTACGTGCGGAGTCCGCACCTCCGAGCAAAGATGAGCGAGCTGCTGTTTCTCATTTTCCTGCCGACCGAAGAGTCGGACGAACGACAGACGGCAGGAACAGCTTTTGGAGTGCACCTTCTCACGAACGATCCGCTCGCGCAGACCCATCTCGCTCCATGCCTGTTGGCTCTGTACGGTGACGTTGAACAGACCGGATTCTACGAGAAGCTCGAGCACCGGTACAACATCGCATGTATCCTCAAGTATCTTTGGAAGATCCAAGCCCACAAGCAGGCGTTTGTGAAAATCTCGGAGGATAGAGAGAACTTCGTCAAGTTTGCCCACGGCTTGATGAACCACATCAACGGACTCGTGACCGATGCATTGATCAGCCTCCCGGAGATCAAGAATCTGCAGGAAGAGATGCAAGATGTGACTCGGTGGATGGCACTTGATGAAGCCATTCGTGAGCAGAAGCAGAGCCTGCTTGCTGAGAAAGAACGCACAGTGACGTCAAGTTTGCAACTTGCGAACGAAACTATTCACATGATGTCGTACCTGACGTCAGAGATCCAAGCCCCGTTCGTCAACATGCCCGAGCTAGAAGACCGTCTGGTGAGTATGCTGAATAGCGTACTGGTCAAGCTGGCTGGTCCTCGTGGCCTCGAGCTGAAGGTGAACAACCCAGAGCAGTACAAGTTCCGTCCGAAGGAGATGCTTCGCGAGATCGTCGAGACGCTCCTCCACTTTGCGAACTACGAGAGCTTCCAGAAGGCCGTCGCGGCGAACGGCTACTACGACGGCCCGGTGTTCCGCAAGTGCGCTACCATTGTGCGCCGTACGCAGCTCATCTCTGCCGAGGATATCGAGCGTTTCGACGCCTTCGTGACACAAGTCGAGAGCGTCGCTGTGGATCTCGTGAACCTCGAGGAGGCACTCGGCGAGATCCCCGAGGAGTTTTTGGATCCGCTCATGTTCACGCTGATGAAAGACCCGGTGGTGCTGCCCACGAGCGGCAAGACCATGGAGCGAGCGACCATCACGCAGCACCTGCTGAACGACCAGAGCGATCCGTTCACGCGCTCGCCACTCACGATTGACCAGCTCACGCCCAACGACGAGCTCAAGGCCAAGATCAGTGCGTGGATCAAGCAGCAGCAGCAGAAGGCGGTGTGAATAAGCTGCTAACGTATCTAAGTAGGCTTTTCTTATTTGATGCTATTTCAGTACTGTAATGGAGCTATATGATTTGTAGATTTTGTGCTCATATTTTAGCCAATCCGAGGACACCTCCCTGTCCCTGCAACGACGCCAACGATCCCCAAAGCGCACGACCAGGAAGAAGAATGAGCAGCTTCCTGCAGGGCATCCAGTTCCTGGCGGCGGGCAGTGGCGCGCAGAGAGGTGCGCGCAAAGACAAGAAGCGAAGTAAGCATGATGGCCGACGTCATCATGCGCGTCGGAATCCGGTGCGTGCGGCCCGAATCGGCTCGAGAGAAGCCGAGGAATTGACGAGCACAAATGTGTGTATGTGTGTGTGTGTGTGTGTGTAGGACTGGATCAACCCGTCGCTGGAGAAGCGTTTGAGCAGTAAGCCGCGCGACAAGTACGTCACAGATGACATCAGCGAAAGTGGAGACAGCGAAAGTAGCAGCGACAGCGAGGACGACGACGGCTTCCGCTCGAAGCGGCAGAAGCGCCACAAGGCCGAGAAGAAGGCCAAGAAAGAGCGCAAGAAGAACGCCAAGAAGAAGAGCAAGAAGCACAGCCGCAGCAGCCGGCTCGCGACGGGAAGCAGCGATAGTTCTGATGGCGGCGACAGCGGCAGCGAGGAGGACGAGCGGAAGCAGGAGCAGTCAGCGGTAGCTCAGCCCACGCCGTCGACGCTGCAGCGAGACGACTGGATGGGGATGGCATTTGAGCCGCGCGAGCAGGAGCCGTTGGTCGTGGCCAAGACCGCCGCGGAGATCCAGGAGGAGCAGAAGGCGAAGAAAGTCCAGGAGGAGATCGACGCGGGGCTGCGCGAGCCTGTGACGGGCATGCTCTACGGGCTGTTCGACCCAAAGAACCCGGATCGCCGGTCGAAAATGAACGACGATGACGACGGCGACAGCAAAGTCACCAACAAAGTGAAGCAGGAGGAAGACGATGCACCGCTGTTTGGCGACGGCGGCGCGAGCTGGCGCGCCAAGATGCTGCAACGCGCGAAGGAGAAGGCGCGCGAGACGGGGCGACCGCTCGAGGACATCATCCAGGAACGGTTCGGCTCGCTGGATATGCTGAAGGAGGCTGCGCGCGGCTCGGCGCGGCCGAACGCGCACCTCCACTACAAGCGGCTCGGTGGAGATGGCGACGAGAAGGACACGCAGCGGCCGCCGCGCGATCGTAGCGACGACGAGCGAGGCCGACGCCGTACGCTCGAGATCGGGCGCGACGCGTCGGACAAAGTGCTACTCGCCAAGTTTTCGAGCCGTGTACAGACGGCGGTGTCGCGCACCGTCGGTGACAACGAAGCTGGTGAAGGACAAACCAGAAACGACGCACGCAGCCGCCGCGATAGAGACGGCGACGTGGACGACGAGGACATGCCCATCGACTACTCGAAGCTGCCCGATTTTGAGAACCGACCGGGCGCTCGCTTCTCTGCCGCGCGTGAAGACGAAGGTGGCAGGCGGTCGCCGCGCCAGCGCGAGCGAGATCAGCGCCGCCGCAGCCGAAGTCGAGACCGCAGTCGCTCCCGTGGTCGAGACTGCCGGCGTGGCTCGCAGCGGCACAGCCGCAGCCGCGAGCGGACCCCCTCGACAGCGAGCGGGTACAAGCGACCGCGCCGCTCGCGATCACCCGTCAAATCGTCCACCAAGCCCACGAAGGCAGCAGCCGCTCCGCCACAACCGCCAGTGAAGCAGGCGGAGCCGAAGCCGCTCACGCCGGCCGAACTGGAGAAGCGCGCGAGGGAGAAGGAGGAACTCGAGAGACGCAACGCGTTCCTCTACGGTAGTCGACCCAAGACCATGGAGGCTTCACCGTCAGGTCACAAACAGGTCAAGCGTGAGGAGGAAGCCGTGGAGACCAAAGCGGACAAGCAGCCCGGCGTCGCCAAATCCAGCAGCAGCGCGGCGACCGACGGCGACGTGGACCTCAACAAGCTCGCGGCCAAGGCGCTGCGTGCGCAGATGGTGGGCAACGCCGAGCTCTTCCACAAGCTCAAGGAGCAGCTCAACGAGCTTGAGGCGCGCCGCGACGCGGCCCGGCAGGCGCAGTCGGTGCCGCACTACGAGGCCGTCAACGGCGCGCTGCCGCCGCTCGAACGGGAGGACCTGCGGTACGGCTCGCGCAAGGGCAAGAAGTCGAAGCGCGAAGACGACGACAAGGACGGCGGCGGCGTGTCGCTCGAGGAGCTCGTGCGGCAGGAGCGTATGGCGAGCGTCCACGCGGACTGCGGCGACATGGACGCGATCCACGCGCGCAACATTCTGCGACTCGGCGCCAAGTATCAGGGCAGCGAGGCGAGCGCGCGCAACCTCGCCAGCGGCTTTGACGAGGAAGACCAAGTGGACACGGCGCTGCTGCAGCGGCCCGACGCGCATCTCACCAAGCGCGCGGCCGCGCAGCGCGAGCGGCAGCAGGCCGTGGGTGCCAACCGCAAGTGGGAGGAGCGCACGCAAAAGTGCGGTGCGTGCATGGCGAGCCCGGCGTTCAAGAAGCACTTGATGCTGGCGCTGGGCGAGCACGCGTACCTGGCGCTGCCGGCGACGCCGCGGCTCCACGCGGCGCACTGCGTGATCGTGCCGGTGGACCACACGGTGTCGTCCACCGCGGCGAGCGAGCAGGTCGTGGCGGAGATGCGCAAGTTCCAGCGCGCCGTCACCAGCATGTGCGACGAGATGTACGGCCTGGGCGTGGTGTTTCTGGAGCAGACGAGCGCGCCGCACAAGCAGAGACACACGCGCATCGAGTGTATCCCCGTGCCCAAGGACGTGGCGGCGGATACGCCACTGTTCTTTCGGCAGGAGCTGCTGCAGGTGGACGAGGAGTGGGCGACCCACCCAAAGATCCTCGACACGCGCGACGGCGGCGTGCGGCGCCACGTGCCGGCACAGTTTGCGTTCTTCCACATCGAGTGGCCGACGCTCCCGGGCGTGGGCCAGGGCGGCAGCTACGCGCACGTAATCGAGGACGAGGAGCAGTTCCCGCGCGACTTTGGCGTGACCGTGGTCGCCGGCATGCTGGGCGTGGACCCACCGCAGTACGCGCGCAGGCGCAGGCGCGGCGGCGTGGAGAACGAGAAGAAGGACGTGCTCGCGTTCCTCAAGGACTGGGAAGGCTTTGACTGGACGCAGGAGCTCGACGGCGGCGCGTACGCGGACGAACGGCGAGAGTTTCCGAGTGTAAGTGTGTGTAGAAGTCATTTGTCCCCCCTCCGCACAGCGGAGGACTGAA
>JAADVV010000577.1:0-14421 GCA_023335905.1 Pythium pyrilobum
CCCCCCCCCCCCCCCCCGCGCACCCCCACGTCGGGGTTCTCATTTTCCCATGTGCCATCGTCTCGATCGTCGACTGCTCGTGCCCTTGTGAGTTGACTGGCGCGATCCACGCCCTCGCCCATGTGCACCAGACTTTCCTCCTGGCGCGTAGCCTCCTCTTGACGCGTGGCATTCTCCTAACGGGTGGCCGTCTCCTGTCTTGAGCTCTTTTGTCGATTTGATGCCTTCTCCTATCACCCCGGTTACCAAGTACGCTTTCAAACCAAGGGTTTCACCCCAGCGAGCACTTCGCATATGCCGATGCCGATGCCGATACCAGCACCTCAACTGCCACCGCCACCGCCACCGCCACCGTTTTTTCCGCGTAGGAAGATACATCGTCGATTTCCTCCCCTGATATCCTGTGCGAGAGCGACGTGCGTGGCTTTGAACGCTGCGCACACGACTACGATCGCGTAGAGCGAGAGTGTTCGGACCATGGTTGGCTTGCTCTTCTGGCTGGCCGGCTTGCCTCGTGTGTGGTAGCTTGAGGAATGAATTGAACGCATCAACAGCCTCGCAGGTCCGCCTTCACAGTGAGCTGGCCCACGGGTTCCGTGGCGAAGAGGTGTCATGCCCAGAGAAGGCCGAGGCCGCGGCGCACCAGCCTCGCCATTCTGGCCAACTCACTGCACCGTAACCACACGAGAAATGGAATGTGACTATGACAGACACGCGATTGGCTCGGCTGGACGTGCTTTCTTGTTTGCGTGGAGCTGGGTCGCAGCGGTGGCAGCGGAAGAGCGTGAACCCATGACAACGACACCCGTTGATGAGTCTGAGATCTTTGTTCAAGAACCTAAGCCACCGAGTCGTTGCGGACGATTTTCACTCCCACTCACAGCAAACACCATTATCCCACAATCCAAAAAGAACGGATTAGCGCCACGATGATCACCGAGCCCACAATGACGACGTCTACTTCTTCCCACGCTGGGGCCCGTGACGTCACGTGGGTCATGACGCACCACGACGTGGCGCTGCTCGGAGAGCTGCTCGCCGAGGGCCACGTCAACATCGAACGTGCCTGTTCGACGGACCCACGCCGCTGCTCTTCGCGTCCAAGGAGAGCCACGTGGACGTCGTGGAGCTGCTGCTCGGCGCCGGCGCGACGGTCAACCGCAAGAACGCCATGACGGAGACGGCGCTCATGCTCGCGGTAGACAAGGGAAATATCGAGGCCGTCGACATCCTGGTAGCTACTGGTGCAGACGTGGGACGCCAAGAACGTCGTCGGGTCGACGGTGCTGCGCATAGCGTGCACGAAGGCTCTGCGGAGGTCGTCGACAAGCTGCTGGCAGCAGGAGCGAGCACGAGATCAAGCGTCACGTACGACTGTACCACTCCACTGGATTGTGCAGCGAGCCATGGCCACGCTGACGTGGCGGAGATGCTTTTGGCTGCTGGCGCACGCACCGACGTCGTCAACGAGGACGAGATGACGCCGCTGGCCAATGCCGCCTTGAGTGACAACGTGCGATGACAGGAGCCGAGGCGGTCGCCAAGAGGCTCTTGAAGGCAGGCGTGACGGTGAACGCCGCCAACGTGAACGGCGACACGGCGCTCTACTGTGCGGCGGTCACGGGACTCAACCCGGTCGCGACGGGATCGCTATACGTTTACTAAATGAGTACACTTCCGTGAAAAAGCTGCGAGGTCAGTAGTCAGTTGGATCCCTTCAGTACATCAAGTGTACCCAGCGAAACGAACCCCCAATACTTCGTTGCTACGATGGACGTGTCGCCGTCGCAGCCGCTGGTCCACGCGGCCGCGCGCGGCGACGTGGCCGCGTTCTCGAACTGTCTACAGCAGCCTGGCGTCGACGTCAATGCGAAGAACGACTTTGGGGAGACGGCGCTGATGGCGGCCGCGCGGCTCGGCCACACGGCCGTCGTGGACGCGCTGCTCCAAGCGGCCGGCGTCCGCGTGGACGAGCCCATGGACGACGGCAACACGGCGCTCGCACTCGCGACATGGTTCGGCCGCGCGGCCGTTGTGGACAAGCTGCTTGCGGCCGGCGCGGACGTGAACTTCGTCAACGCCAACGGCGACTCGGCGCTGACGCTCGCGGCGCCGCGCGGCCACATCGCGATCGTCGAGAAGCTACTGGCCGTCGGCGCCGACACTGAGCAGCAAGTCCATGCGACGGGGTCGACCGCGCTCATGTTTGCCGTGCAGGCCGGCGGCGCGGACGTCGTGGAGAGGCTACTGGCTGCAGGCACGTCCATCGACCACGCGGACCACGATGGCGAGACGGCGCTGCTGATCGCAGCTCACCACGCCCAGGAGGCCGCCGTGGACATGCTCATCGCTGCCGGCGCCAACGTCCACCACGTCAGCACACACGGCCACCGCCCTCTGACGGCGGCGACTCAGAACGCCAATGCGGTGATCGTGAGGAAGCTTGTCGCGGCCGGCGCGGACCCAAACGCGACGACCAAGAACGGCGACACGCCGTTGCTGCTCGCATCGCTTTGCGGCCATGACGAAGTCGTCGAGACGCTTCTCGCGAGCGGTGCGGCTGTGGACGCCATGGACCACAACGGTCAGACGGCGCTGATCGACGCGGCCAGGCACGGCTTTGTCTCGGTCGTGGAGGTGCTGCTCGCCGCTGGCGCGAGCGTGGACCACGCGAACGGCAATGGAGAAACCGCGCTCATGCTCGCAGCCGAGAAAGGCCACGCGCAGGTCGTGGAGAATCTCACAGCCGCGGGCGCGAGCGTCAACCACCAAGACGGCCACGGCGCGACGCCGCTGATGAGCGCGTCGTGGAGTGGCCGCGCGACCGTCGTGGACACGCTGCTGGCCGCGGGCGCGAGCGTGTCGGCGACGAACACCGCGGGCGACTCGCCGCTCTTGATTGCTGCCAATCGAGACCAAGGGCTCGTCGTGGAGAAGCTGCTCGCGGCAGGCGCAGACCCGAACCACGCCAAACGGACGGGAGAGACGCCGCTGCTGCTCGCCGCATGGCTGGGATTTGCAGGATTCGTCGCGAAACTACTGGCCGCGGGTGCATCCGCTGACCACGTCAAGACCAGCAACGGAGCCACGGCTCTCAATGTCGCCGCTGCGGCCGGCCATATCGAGGTCGTGGTCGCCCTCTTACACGCGGGAGCGAGCGTTGACCACGTGGACGCGAGAGAGGACGCACCGCTCACGATGGTTGCCCACAACGGCCACGAGCAAGTCGTCGCGAGCTTGCTCTCCGCGGGGGCCAACGTTAACTACAGCAAGCCGACCACAGGGGACCCCCCCTTGGTGCTCGCGGCGAACAGGCGCCACTATCCAGTCATGGACACGCTTCTCGCCGCCGGAGCAGATCTGGAGCACACCAACACCAACGGCGACACGGCGCTGGTCGTCGGCTGCGGCGAAGGTGACGTCGAACTCGTCGAGCGGCTCGTGGCGCGAGGAGCAGACGTTAACTACACCAAGCCCAACGGCGATACACCGCTGATCATCGCGTCGGCGTTTGGCCACGCGAGTGTAGTGGCGACGCTGCTCGAAGCGGGGGCCGCAATCCAACCCTCGACCACGACCGGAAACACGGCTTTGCTCGAAGCCGCGGTGACTGGACACGCAGGCGTGGTCGAGCTGCTTCTCGCAAAGCGTGCCGAGGTCGATTATGCGAATGCGCAAGGCCAGACGGCGCTGATTCTCGCGTCGGCGTTTGGCCACGACGCGGTCGTGGACGCGCTTCTGTCTGCCGGCGCCAGTGTAGCCCACAGGGACGGCAGCGGCCACACGGCGGTCGAGTACGCACAGGACAAAGGCCACGACGACCTCGCGAGCCGACTGCTCGCTGCGGGTGCGCGCCAACGGACTTGAAGCT
Source organism: Pythium pyrilobum (assembly GCA_023335905.1). Lineage (NCBI taxonomy): Eukaryota > Oomycota > Peronosporomycetes > Pythiales > Pythiaceae > Pythium > Pythium pyrilobum. The sequence continues at coordinate 3,872 of JAADVV010000577.1, forward strand.
GGTCACCTTACTCGCATCCGTGTGCGAAGACAACTAACGAAATGAGCTCGTCGAGTATTAGTACTTCAAGTCAAACAACCCGGTACAGCCTCACTTGATTCAGTATTAATACGACAACCAGTCTGACGATACCGCTACCGTCGACGCGCAACATCACGGGAAGGACGAACCGACCGCTCTCCAGCGGGCCGTTCAAGCGCGATGAAGTCGGTGCGCGTGCTCTTCGCGGCAGCGAGCCAAGGCGACGCTCGCGCGTGCCGTTCGCTGCCTGAAGCGCCAACGTGGCGGTGTGGATGTCCGCAATGGCGAGACGAGCGTGAGACGCCGCCGCTCATGGTCGCGTCACGCGCTGGCCACGCGCGCGTCGTGGAGGTTCTGCTTCGCGCGGGTGCCGCCATCGACGCACGTAATCCGGTCGGGAACACGGCGCTCATCATCGCCGCATCAAGCGGCCGCGTGGCAGTGATCGAGTCGCTCTGCGCCGGCGGCGCCGACGTCGAGGCCGCGAGCGACGAGGGCGACACGGCGTTGATGGCCGCCACGGGGTCCGGCCACGCGCCGGCCGCTGTGGTGCTGCTCACGGCCGGTGCGAGAGTCGACACCGTGAACGACGGCGGAAGCGCGTCGCTCATGTTCGCGGTCGAGCGTGGAGACGCCGAGATGGCCGCACGGCTTCTCACTGCCGGCGCGGGTGTCCACCTCACGAACGCCGCAACACGCCGCTGCTCTTCGCGGCCCACCACGGCTTCCCGTCCGTCGTAGACGCGCTTGTCACCGCAGGCGCGGACATCGACCGATCCAACAAGGATGGAGAGTCGCCGCTGCTTCTCGCGACCGCCAAGGGCCACGTGGAGGTTGTCGAGCTGCTGGTACGCGCAGGCGCGAACGTCGATCGTGGGGAGAGAAGCGACAAGACTCCGCTGGCGCTCGCGGTCTGCCGAAGCCGCGCAGACATCGTGGACGGACTGCTCGTCACTGGCGCGGACGTCAACGGTTCGTACGGCAGCGGTGAGATTGTGTTGATCGCTGCAGCAGCGACCGGGCAGGGCGACATCGTGAAGAAGCTGCTCGCTGCCGGCGCGATTGTGAACAAGGCGAATGGCGACGGAGTGACACCGCTGATGATGGCGACACTGCAGGGCGACGTCAACGTAGTGGACGTGCTTCTCGACGCTGGAGCCGACACACAGGCCATCGACGCCACGGGCAACACGCCTCTGATGAACGCGGCGACAACGGGTTGCGTGGAGACCGTGGATCGGCTTCTCACAGCGGGCGTGGACGTGAACGCCACCGACGCGAGAGGCACGACCTCCACTCATCGCGGCTTGAGGCAAGGGCCACTCTCAGACGTTGTCTAGCCACTGCTCGCTGCCACGTGCGGTCGTGGACAGCGTGAGGCGGAGACCATTGCAGTCCGATGTCGTGCGCTGTTCGAGGAGGCTTCGAAGACGTTGTGGGGCATACTGCTGGCCGCGAACGCGGACGCCAACTTCCCGTACAGCGGCAGTCACGCTCCACTCGTGGTGGCCGCAGATTTGGGCTCTACCCGACTCGCGAGGAGGCTTCTGGACGCTGGCGCAGACGTCAACGCCTCCACCACGAACGGCCATACGCTGCCGCCGGCGAAGGCCACGGGACGCTGGTGGAGATGCTGCTGGCGGCAGGCGCCGATGTGAACACAGCAATGGACACGGGACTGACCCCATGGGCCGTCGCGTACGGCCACGGCCACTTGGACGTCGCCAAGCAGCTTCTCCACGCCGGAGCGAACGTCCACGCCGCGTTGTCCCAACGGGATGACCACCACCCTGGACATCGCGACCACCGCGGCTTCTCGTCACGAGCGGAGTCGGTACCTTGGTTTGACAACATGAACATGGCCACGACACGTTGAGTACCTTGCCATAACGCATGTGATATGGTGGCTTCTCCCCACAACCCAAATTAGCAGCATTCACGGTCTTGCTGTTCGTGAGATGGCTGCGGACGACGCGCGTGCGCTCTTCTTCGGCGCGGCCGCGGCCGCGCGGCTCCTCCACCGCCACCCGTCCTTCGCCAACAGTAGTGACGAGAACGGCGTCTCGCCGCTGGCCATCGCGGCGTGGAGCGGCCACGTCGAGCTCGCAAAAGAGCTTCTCGCGGCCGGCGCCGATGTCAACCGCAAGACCTCGAGCCTGCGGACGCCGCTGATGCTCGCGGCGGCGCAGGGCCACGCTGCTCTCCTAGGCGTTTTGCTGGGCGGCGGCGCAGACAAGGACGCGGAAGGCACGAGTGAGGGTACGGCGCTGACGCTCGCGGCCGCCAACGGCTTTGGCGACGGCGTCGCCAAGCTGCTGGCGGCGGGCGCGCAGCTCAACGCGTTGGCCGCGTCGGGCGACACGGCGGTGACGCTCGCGAGCTTCCACGGCCACGTGGAGGTAGTGGAGACGCTGCTCGCCGCCGGTGCACGCGCCGACCTCGTCGGCCCAACGGCGACGTCGGCGTTAGCGGCGGCGTGCATGAACGGGTGGCTGGGCATCGTGCAGAGACTCGTCGCCGCCGGCGCCAACGTCAACACTGTGGACCGCACGGGGCGCGCACCGCTGCTGGTCGCCGCGATCAACGGCCACGTCGCCGTCGTCGATGCGCTGCTCTCCGCCCGTGCCCGCGTAAACGATGCGACCACCAAGGGTGCGACGCCGCTGATGAACGCCAGTGAGAAGGGTGGTCGACGCGCTGCTCGCCGCCGGTGCCGACGTCGAGCGCACCAACTCGGGCGGCACGACCGCGCTCTTCTTTGCCGTCCACGTCGGGAGTGGAGCCATCGCCAAGCGGCTTCTGGACGCCGGAGCGGACGCCGTTGCTGGTCGCGCTGACGTGCGGCCATTCTCGGGTCGCCCAGTTGCTGGTGGCGAAGAGTGTGCACCTGGACCACGCGAACCGCGCTGGATCCACGGCGCTGATGTTGGCAGCGGAGAGGAACGAGCGCGCGGTCGTCGACAAGCTTCTCGCCGCGGGCGTCACCGTGATCCACGCGAACCTGGAAGGCGACGTTGCGTTGTTCATCGCTGCAGTTAATAACCACGTCAACATCGTGGAGAAGCTGCTCGCAGCTGGCGCCGACGTGAATTACGCCAAGGCCAACGGCGTGACGGCACTCGTAGCGGCGTGCCAAGCCGGATCTACGGGCGTGGTCGAGATCCTCGTCCGCGAAGGCGCCGACGTCAATCGTGAGATTGAAGGCGGGCACTCGGCGCTATCGATGGCCGTGCTCAACGGCCACCTGGATATTGTCGAGAAGCTACTGGCGGCCGGCGTCGACATCCATGTCGTGGTCAACGGTGGCGTTGGGATTGTGGAGCTGGCGTGTTTCGGCGGCCATGTCGACGTCGTGGAGCCTCTGCTGGCCGCTGGTGCGGACGTGAACAATATCGACACGGATGGCAACACGGCGCTGGTGATCGCGGCGGGGAGAGGCGACCCACGCATCGTCGAGAGGCTTGTCGTTGCCGGGGCGGGCGTCGAACACACGAACCAGGAGGGAGAGACGCCGTTGAACTTTGCCGCGAGAGCGGGCAAGACCGAGGTCGTCCAAGTGCTGCTAGACGGCGGCGCCGATGTCGACCATCGCGATATGTACGGAGACACGTCGCTCATCGTCGCCGCGAGCGAGAACCACGTCGCCATCGTCGAGTTGTTGGTGGCAGCGGGGGCCGACGTCAACTGCACGGCGAATACGGGATTCACTGCGCTGATGATCGCGGCCAAGCGTGGGTTTGACGATATCGTGGCCGACGTGCTCGCTGCTGGTGCCGACGTCGGCCACGCTGATGCGAGTGGCAACACGGCGCTGCTGTTGGCTTCAAGCGAGGAACCCCCAACGACCGTTGCGCTGCTTCTAGCAGCCGGAGCAAGCGTCGACGCGTCCAACGGCGATGGTGACACAGCGCTAATCGTCGCTGTGAGAGCAGCCAATGAAGCCGCCGTGAGGCAGCTTCTCGCGGCCGGGGCGAATCGACGCCACGTCAATGCCACCGGCGATTCGGCGCAGAGCGTAGCGATGGCACTGGACGACACGGTCGTTGCGCGTTTGCTTCACGATCAATAGATTACAGATACTTCCCAACGTTATAACACTTGTGCTGTGAACGCGCATCCGCGTTCCAGTTGTGCGTGTTGAAGATGAGGCGTGCACACGAACCTTCGCGTCACTTGTCCAGTCTCAAGCGTTGCACACCCACACGCACCAGCGGTGCTGGCGTTCACGCCTGCATCGTGAGCGACTACGCGAGCGTGCCGTAGCCCAGCAGGTCGTAGCCGCCGCTATTGGGGCCGTAGTTGCCGCCGCCCCCCCCTCAGGCCGCACCTTCTGGGCCCACTGCTGCGTGAACGGCGCGCTCACGTTCTTCTTGACCACGTAATGGTTGTACAGCAACTCCCACATGGGCCTCGCCACGCCGCGGCTCTCGGCGGCCACGACGGTCTGCGTGACGTCGCTGTTCGTGTACGTCGAATATTTGAGGTCCAGGCCGAGGTTGTACTTGGCCACGTACTCGGCGCCCGCCAGCACGCGGTTGTTGTCGTACGCGTACAGGTCTTCACCTTGGTTGTACGCCATTTGCCAGAGCACGCCGAGTAGCCCAATGTCCAGCGTGGCGTGGCCCTGGTCGCGGCCGCTCTCCTGCACTTGGCCCGTGCCGTCCGCGTACAGCTTCCACACGGTCTTGGTGATCGCGCCGTTGCCCGTGCCGTTCTTAAAGTAGTGGATAGCTTCGTGGAAGAGATCCACTCTGTCTGCGAGCACGCCGATCGCCAGCATCGACGCCATATTGGCGAGGTCCCAATTCGCCCAGTAGTGGTCGATCTTCTGGCCGTTGTGGTGCACGAGAAAGTCGTGGTTCCACGGGTAAAACACCTTGATCATCAGCGCGACAAACGCCTGGAACTCGGACGTTGGCCACTTGCTGTAGCCGTGCATCAGCTCGGCGGCGTTGGCGAGCTGGTACCCGTAGCCCGTCGCAAGAAATCGGTCCGAGCTGCCGTTGACCGACTGGAGCGTCGTGGCCCAGACGTTGAGGATCGCGACCGACTTGCCGGCGTACGCGTCGTCGCCAGTGATGTGCCAACGCAGTGCCAGCGCGTACGCCGCAGCGGCATCGTTGTAGAGGCGATCGTAGTTTTGCGTGTGATTGCTGGTGTCGGCGCCGCGGTAGACGGTCGCCTGTGGCGACGACTGCCACGCGAGCGACGCGTGAGAGTTGTTAGTGAGTACTTGGAACGCTGTCTTCCAGGGCTCGCGACCGAGTGCGACGTTGGTCTTCATGCGTGCGAGGTCGGCGGCCGTGTGGAGCATGCCCGGGTGGACGAACGCCGCTATCGGCGAGCGGTCGCTGGCGTTGCGCGCCGTCGTGGTGTTGGGAGAAGGGTGAGGAGTTGGGCGGCTGTTGTCGGATGCGCGTGGCGTCGACTCATTTTCGGTGCGACTGGCCGACTTGTGCGCTATCGTGAACCAAATAAGCGCGACGCAGATGAGCACGGCGACGGCGAGCAAGAGGAGCTGGACACGGCGTCTGCGCGTCTTCCTGCGGTTCCGTGAGTTGGGCGAGTACGCGACGGACGCCGTTCCACCATGTCGGCTTGGGCCGCGCCCCACTCGGGGAGACGGACGAGAGGAACATGGCTGCTCGAGAGAGTGTGTGTGGTTCCGTTCGGGGACGAGTAGACCGACTGGAGGACCACCGACTGGAGCTTGGAGAAAGCGTTCTGAGGTGCACAAGGGCACCCGCTGCGTCCGACAAGACACAGTCGAGTCGTCAGATGCCTCCAGCGGTGAGACGACACCACCGAGCCGCAGTGTACCCACAGCGCGCCTGACTTCAGCACTGACTCCCAGACAGGAAGTGACAAGTGTGCAGCCGAACATGTATCAAGTGGCGGAAGAGAGATTGAATCCGGTGCCATCGCCCAACAGAGCACGGTCGAGAAATGTCCTTAATGGTCCCTAAAACCACATGGGTACATCCTTAATGGTCCCTAGTAGCTATACATATACCCGTCCACAGCTGAACTCCACCCTTGTTACCCTGCCTATAGACCCCTGTGTGGATATTACACATTATGCCCGGCTACCAAATCGAGCTGGAGCTCGATTTGGCCATCCCGATCCATCTTGGTTCCGGCTCCAGGGGGAACCCCGGACCAGGCGGCGCTGGTGCTGTTGTTGTCCGAGTCGAACACGACGGCATCGGCGAGCGCTCAACTTGAACTGTTGAGCACCAGCACGGCGCGGAGCAACGAGAATCAGCGACGCCAGTGGCTTCAATATCGTTGCGTCGCTTCTATTTCCAACTTCAATTCGTAAATAGTATTTGTAAGAACTGGATGTGTAAATACCCCATTTGTCGAAACAACATTTCGACAAGTTCCTGTCAGTTCGGACAACATATGGATTCGACAGATTTTCGGGGGGCTGCAGACCCTGTCCTGCTGGGCGTACTGGTACTAGTACCGTCGCGACCGACGATCGTGCGGCACGTCCAACATCAGCAAGGAAGCGGTTGGCCGTGCTGCTTCTCCCCGGACGATTCGGGGTCTGGGCTGGTGAGCTTCGCGAGATAACTTGAGGTAGTAAGTATATCACAACTGACCCTTTTTACCCAAGTGGCAGTGTTAATACCCGTTGTGCCACAACTTGTGGGTGGGTTACTGCGTCCAAGTTCCCAACCTTCAAAAAAAAGAAGTCAGTTTGGTAGAGAAATGGGGAACCTTTTAAACGTTATTTACAGAATGAATGTGGTTGGCAATCAGCTTGATGCTGCAACACGGGGACCTCTCCAACTGTATAACGTGGTCGTTGGCTTAACTCTCTGAACCCGCAAGATGGACATGAACCGCACCACGCGCCACTTCACGACGGCCCGAGGCTCTCCGCGCCACTTGCCGCCAGCTATTTATCTATTCACCGCTCTGCGCCAGGCCCCGACGCACCGAGACTTCTCTCCATGGACGCCAACGCGCGCGCGCTCGCCCGCGCGGCCGAGACCAGCGATGTGGCCGCGGCCGCGCGGCTGCTCGACACGCACCCGAGCCTCCCCAACGCGACCGACCACGATGCCAACTCGCCGCTGATCCTCGCGGTGGACAGCGGCGACCTCGCGCTCGTCGAGATGCTACTCGACGCCGGCGCGGACGTCAACTACCAGAACGCGGCCGGACACTCGGCGTTGATGCGTGCGACGCGCGCGGACGTCGTGGCCGCGCTGCTCGCCGCGGGTGCGGACGTTGAAGCAGCTAGCTCGCGTGGGTCGACGCCGCTGATGTACGTGGCGCGCGGCCCGGCGGACGTTCAAGACGCCTTGCTGGCCGCGCAGCCCTGCCTCGACACGCAAGACCACTCGGGTACGTCGGCGTTGATGTTCGCGGCCATGCTGGGCAACGCGCGCTTCGTGGCCGAGCTGCTCGCCGCCGGCGCGAGCGTCTCGCTTGCTGACAATGGTGGGAACACGGGTCTGTCGTGGGCGTGCAGTTCGGGGTACGCGGAGATTGTGACGATGCTGATCCAGGCGGGCGCCGACATCGACCACCAAGCGGACGGCACGGTCTCGACGCCGCTCATGCGAGCGTTCCCCGCCGACCACGCTGGCTTTGCCGCCACGCTGAGCGAGAACGCCACGGTGGTGGCGCCAGACTACGACCACGGCGAAGTCGTGGACGTGCTCTTGCGTGCTGGCGCCGATGTCAATCGGAAGACGTCTGCTGAGCTGACGGCACTGACGCTGGCGGCGAAGGGTGGGTATGCAGACGGTGTCACCAAGCTGCTCGCGGCCGGCGCGGACGTGAACGACAAGTCTGTCAGCCACTCGCCACTGCTGCACGCGGTCGAGAAGGGTCACTACGGGATCGTGAAGAAGCTGCTTGCGGCTGGCGCGTTCGCGGACGCGGCGCTGCCTACGGGGGAGACGCCGCTGATCGAGGCCTGCCGCAAGGGCCACCTCCGTATCGTGGAGGCGCTTCTCGCTGCTGGCGCGTCGGTGAACTTGACCAACTCGAACGGATGCACTCCCGTCTCGTTCGCTGTCCAGACCGGCAGCATGACCATGGTGGAGTTGCTGATTGATGCAGGCGCTGATGTTGATCATCCCAACATCGCCACGTCGACGCCTTTGTCCAGCGCTGTGACTCGCGGCTTCACGAGCATCGCAAAGCTTCTCGTGGCGAACAGCACGAACCCGGACTACGCAAACATCGCCAAGTCGACCGCGCTGATAATGGCTGTTGAGAAGAACCAAGTGGACGTCGTGGACGCGCTGCTCGCCACGGGCAAGGTGAACGTGAACCACGTGGACGCGTTTCGACTGTCACCGCTGCTGATCGCCGGAATCAACAACCGCATCGACATCGTGGACAAGCTATTGGCGGCCGGCGCGAATCCGAACCACGCGAAAAAGGACGGATTCACCACGCTGATGTGCGCGACCGAGCGCAACTTTGTGGACCTCATCGACCACCTCTTGGCGGCTGGTGCCGACCCGAATGCCGCGAGTGTCGAGGGATGGACAGCGCTGATGGACACCGCCGCAGTTGGCAATATCGCGATCATGAAGAAGCTGCTGGCGGCTGGCGCCGCTGTGAATGCCAGGAGCGACTCGGGCTGCTCGGCGGTATACGTCGCCGCACATGCTGGCCAGACAGAGGCGGTGAAGCTGCTGACTGCGATGCCCACTGGCGAAGACGGTGATGACCGAGCGCGCCGCGAGCTGCTGGCGTCTGACGGACACAGCTTCCTCTGTGCTGCGAGTGCGAACGGCCACACGGAAGTCCTGCAGGTGCTGATCGCAGCCGGTGCGATAATCCAGGATGCGGACTTCAGCGTCGACTCGCCATTGACGTTTGCAGCCCAAGGTGGCCACATTAAGATCGTTGACATGCTCGTAGAAGCTCGAGCCAACGTGAACCACTCGAAGTTGACAACTACCGTGGATGTCGGAGCGGATGGGGTTGAAACGACCTCTCGGTGGTCCGGGCAGACTGCGCTCTGCGCTGCGAGTGTGAGCGGCCACATGGACATAGCGATCGCGCTGCTCGCAGCCGGCGCGTCGGTCGATCAGGTGGGCGACAAGGAACACTCTCCACTGGTGCAGGCGGCCGGCAACGGCCACAGCGAAGTGGTGGAGATCCTCTTGGAAGCCGGTGCTGATGTGGATCTCTCAACGGCTGATGGTCTGACGGCTCTTATGGCGGCGAGCTCGAGTGGCCACACACACACCGTGGAGGTGCTCCTTTCTGGTGGTGCGAGTCTGGAAGCGTCGGACGCCATCGGCGAGACTCCGTTGATGCACGCGATCAATATGCGAGACCAAGCCATGATGGAGACGCTCCTCGCTGCGGGCGCGGACATCAACCAGACCAAGGCCAATGGCGAGACGGCTCTCTTTATCGCGGCCGCGTCCGGTGATACAAGTCTCGTCGACGTGGTTCTCGCTGCCGGTGCCGATCTCAAGATCGCCGACTCAACTGGGCGTACCGTGTTGGTGGTCGCCGCACAGCAGAGCGACGAAGGTATCATCAAGCGGCTCATCGAGGCGGGAGCCAACGTGGATCGTCTTGACTGCGGCGGCCAGACTCCGCTGGTGATCGCAATAACCCGTGGTCATTTAGAGGTGGCAATGCTGCTGGTGGATAAGACCTCTCAATTGGGCGGTGCCAACAACACTGGCGTGACGGCGCTGATGATGGCGTCCATATTCAACCAAGTCGAGCTCGTCGAGGCCTTGCTCGCTGCGGGAGCGGACGTGAATGCAGAGAGAGAGTGCGGCTGGTCGGCCTTGATGGACGCCGCAGAGGCAGGCTTCACAAATATTGTCGAGAAGCTGCTGGGGGCAGGAGCGGACTGTACCCAGAGAACGGATGAAGGCCACACGGCTCTCTTCCGGGCGTGTGCTCAAGGCCACGAGTCGACCGTGAAGCTTCTGATAGCAGCTCCGGGATCGCACGGGATCGTGAATATGAAGGCAGCAGACGGTCGCACGGCACTGTCTACGGCAAGTGGGAATGGCCACAACACCGTTGTGGCCACGCTGCGCGAGGCTGGAGCGGTCCAGGAGTAGACACAGCGGATACAGGTACTGTACTAATATAATTAGGTATCCAAACTCCACCACACCGCGTTTTGGCGCTTCCACAGCCTTGACGTTTGTAAAACCGGACATAATATGTCCGCAATGCACTATATTAAGTATTTTAGTGAATTCCGCTCAAATTTGCCGATTCGGCGCGGTGTTCACGAAATCGACTTTTAACGAGTCGGTTCCGAGTTCTGCACAGTACAAATGAGACGGCGGCAAACAAAATGGCACAAAGTTAACCAAGTAACAACGGAGATATCGAGCCAAAACCGAACACCATCTAATTTCGTACTTACGTGGGAAGCTAGAAAGCGCTCTTGAAAGGCAGTGTCGAAAATGTCCAGCTCGTGGTGGATAAGTTGTCCCACTGGAGGACGAGGAGACACCGTTTTTTTTTCAAGGAGGTCGTCGGAGAACTCTACAATAAGGCCTACAGAAGTTCCA
>JAADVV010000578.1:0-14414 GCA_023335905.1 Pythium pyrilobum
CGCTTCCAGGTCGCACCCGAGCGGCTCCACCGGTGCGACTTCTTCTACCCACCGCTCGCGCCCGCCGAGCAGCTCGCGAGCTTTGAGCAGCGCCGCGACATTGCGTTCATCGGCAGCTTCAAGCACGCGCCCAACGTGGACGGCGTCGAGTGGCTCACGCGGCAGATCGCGCCGCTCTTCCGCGAGATAACGGCCCGCGAGGACAGACCGGAGATCCACATCTACGGCTCGTACAGCCAGGACGCGAAGCGGTACCAGCGGCTCCAGGACCCGACGCGCGGCGTGCGGCTCATGGGCTTTGCGCCGGACGTCCACGAGACGCTCGGCAAGTACCGGCTCTCGGTCGCGCCGCTGCGCTTTGGCGCCGGCATCAAGGGCAAGATCGCCGACAGTTGGTTCAGCGGCACGCCCTGCGTGGCCACGTCCATCGGTGCCGAAGGCATGCTCGACGCGAGCGAGTGGGGGGGCCTCGTCGCCGATGAGCCGCTCGCGTTCGCGCGTGCGATGGACCGACTGTACGCGGACAAGGCGCAGTGGACGCGCGCGCAGCGCGCCGGCCGCACGATCTGTGCGGCGCGGTACGACAAGGCGCGCAACGCCGCGTCGCTGATGGCGCGGCTCGACCGCGCGCTCGCGGAGCGCGACGCGCAGCGCAGCGAGAACTGGACGGCGCGCATTCTCTGGTCGGAAAAGTACCGCGCGACCGAGTTCATGTCGCGGTTCATCCGGCTCAAGAACGAGGCGAGCGGCGCTCGAGAGGGTGGCGGCCTCGCGGAGACCCTAAAGTAGTCAGAGAGCGCTCGGCGAACGTACGCACGCGCCAAAAATAATGGAGACGACGGTGGCGCCCCCTTCGCCCCCCCCCCCGCCGCGCAAATACGGCGAGAGAGCCCGACCGTGGATGTGCAGAGTGTCGACCCAGCGGCGGGTCACGGAGCGTTCCTGGTGGATCGGTCATCGGTCAGTAGCTAGCGATGGAGATGCGGCAGAGCGCGCTGAGCAGCGCGGGCGCGGCCATGGTCATGAACAGGTAGGTCTCGCGGTCTCGCGGTCTCGCGGTCTCCGTATTGCCTCCCCACGTGAGACCGTCGCCGCCTCTGATGCTGCTTGTGCCTGTCCAGATCGTCCAAGGTGCCGCAGACGCTGACGCTCGACCACGTCTCGCCGGCGACGCGCCTGCTGGAGAAGCGGCGCCAAATGTTTGAGGTCCAAGAGGCGCTCGACGCGCAGAAGGAGGAGTTTGCGCGCCGCGAGGACGCGTTCCACCGGCGCGAGGAAGGGCTCCGCAAAAAGGATCTCGAGCTGCAGGAGTCGCTGATCAAGTTCAACAAGTTTCTCCAGGAGAACGAATCCAAGCGCAACCGCGCGATCAAGCGCGCGAGCGACGAGATCAAGCAGCGCGTGGGCAAGGAACACGAGGTGGCCAAGCTGCGCGAGCACCTCGAGGCGCTGCAGCGCGAGAACGAGTCGCTCGGCGGCGAGGTGCGGCGCAACATGAAGTACGCACGCTACCTCGAGCTCGTGCAGGAGACCGTGCCCGAGGATTACCCGGAGGTGGCCGATCTCGTGAACCGCTTCCGCACGCTCCAGGAGACGAACCGCGACTTGTCGGTGAACCAGCTCGTCCACGAGGACGAGAACGAGCAAAAGCGCGTCGAGTTTGCCGGCTTCCAGAAGGAGCGCGCGAACGAGATCTTGACGTTCAACAACAAGATCGCGTCGCTCCAGCGCGAACTCGAGGCCGGCGAGCACGCGACGATCCGGCTCCAGCACGAGGCCGACGCCGGGCTGCGGCTCACGACACAGAAGACGCTCGCGCTCGGGCAGATCGTCATGGCCATTGGCAACCTGCTGCAGCGCTGCACGAGCGGCATCCACGGTCAGATCCTCAAGCACATGGAAGGCAGCAACGCGGCCGCGGCCGGCGGTGCGTCGACGGCGTTGGCGGCTGCGGCGGCAGCCGGAGGCGTGGCCCATGTGGCGGCCGGTGGAGCGGGCGCCGCGGACGCGACGGTGATGGCCCACAGCAGCATGAGCGAGGCCGACATCGTGCAGCGCGGGCTCAAGGCCGTCGCGGACCTGGACGTCGTGGCCTCGTACATGGTCGACTTCACGGCGATCGTACAGGCGCGGCTCGACGGCCAGCGCGCGCAGAAGAAGGCGGCGGCGGCGGCGGCCTCAGCGGCACTCGCCGGTGGCAATGCAGCGGCCGTGGGCAGTGGCGGCACGAGCGGTGCCGCTGTGGTGGTCGCGCTCAGCCAGACGGACGCCGCGGGCATCAAGTCTTAGCGCTAGGGTAGAGAGCTCAGTAGCTGGATCAAGCGAATACAGTGTAGAGATTGGTGAGATAGAGAGTGAGAGAGAGAGAGAGTATCGGCTTGCTGTCCCGCATTAGTAGTATGGAGAAGGCTCGGGCCACGGCGTCTGCAGGGGCAGGAAGCCTCGCTCGAGAGACAGAGTGTCGTCTACCGTATTGCGCGTCTCGTCCGGTGGGTCGCTCGCCGCCGGCAGCGTCACGTACACGTCGCCGTCGTGGGCCGCGTGGTGGAGCGTCATCGCGACGATGCGGAACGGCGCGAGCGGGCGGCCGCGCGGCGCATCCAAGAGCGTGCACTTGATGAAGACCTTGGGGAAAAACTGCTCGACGAGGTGGACGCGCGCGACACGGTGGACGTCGGCGACGTCGCGGATCGCGCACTCGCGCCGCCTGCCCGTGCCGACCACGACGCCGATGGACACGAGCAGCAGCGTGCCGGCCATGAGCGAGACCGCGGCCGAGAGCGACGGGATCCGCGCGCGGAACACGTACACTTCGACGTTGCCCGGCAGGTCGAGCGTGGTGGTGAGCTGCGGCTCGAGCCGCTGCGGCCGCTGAACGACGCGCTGGACGGCCGAGTAGTTGGCGCCAAACTGGAACACGTGGAAGAGCGCGGCCGTGTACGCGTCCTGCAGACTGTGGTCGATGTACCAGTGGTTGAGCTCGATGGAATCGGCGACGGCCTCGAGCTCGCGCGAGCACGGCCAGTCGGGCAACGCAGGGTCGACACTGCGGCGGCTCGCGTTGCCGTCGCCGTTGCTGTTGCCGTTGGCGACTGTGCTGACGCCGTGCTTGACGTTGCGCAGCGGCAGGAAGGAGCCGTCGGGCAGGTTCGTGACGAGCGCCACGAGCGGCGCGTTGCGGCCGCGCGCGATCGGGTTGAGCTCGTCCATGGTCGGCAAGTGGTCGCTGTGGACGACGGCGAACTTGCCATCGTCAAGCGGCAGCGCGAGCCCGCGGCAGCGGGACGGCGACGCGTCGTCGCTGGCGTTGTACGGCGTGCACTCGGCAGAGAAGCGCTCGGCGAGATCGTGGACGTGCCACGAGAAAAAGCCCAGCGTGGCCGTCAGCGTGCGCCTCAGGTTGGTCACGTTCGCGCGCCGCACGCGCGTCGTGGGCGTGAAGCTGTCGCCGTCAAACTCGACCACGGCATCCGCGTGGAGCGCCGAGCCCACGGCGCCGACGACCATCGCGTGGTCCGCGATGTCGCCGTCCACACAGCGCACAAAGCCGACGCCGCCGGCGCCGATCGCGTCAAACGTTTGCGTGCAGCGGCTGTACGCGACGACCTCGGGGCGCACGCTCCACGCGGTCTCGCTCTCTGTGGACGCGGTGGGCCGCGTGAGCCAGCAGCCGCGCGTGCCGCACTCGCCCTGCGGGAACACTTGGAACACGGCGTTGCCGTCGCCGTCGAGCAGGTCGCCGTGCGCGCGCGGGTCGAAGGCCGCGTCGTCGCGCAGCGTGCCGAACTGGGTCGCCACTAGGCGGCGCTGCATCGTGCGCGGCTGGAATGGCAACGTGAGCGTGATCGCGTCGAACGACAAGTGCTCGTCCAGCTCGAGCGACGAGAACTGGATCTGTGCGTCGCTCGGCGCGAACAGGAAGCCGAGCGGCACCATTGGCGAGAGCGACTCGTTCAGCAGCTGGGCCGTGGCCGTGAGGAAGCCGTGGACGTCGCCTTGCTCGCGAGTCGCTATGGCTTTGTCCACGTACGTCTCGAGCGGATCCACGGTCGACGCGCTGAAGAGCGGCACGTCCGCGCGGTCGACGAGCAGCCACAACGCGTGGATCGCAAGGTTCGCGGCGATCGTCATATTGAACGGGAGCCGCGTCGGCGGTGGCGTTGCATTCTCTGGCGGCAGCAGCCAGTCCCGCACGGTCATATTCAGCGAGCCGCGCAGGTCGACGCCCGTGGAAGCGACGTGCTGCAGCCACTCGCTTGTGTGGAACCCAAATTTGGCGGCGATCGACTTGTCGACGTTCTGGAAGCTCGACGTGGCGCACACGCCGCGCGTGGGTCGCGCGTAGGCCGGCAGCATGGCCGTGCGCAGCATCGTGTCCGCGCTGGCGCGTCGTGGGGTATTACTACTCCCGTTGTACGACGTCACGATCGGAGACGCGGCCGGCGGCAGGCGGAAGAGGTCGGTGTCGGCCATGCGCCAGCGGACGACTTTCGGCTCCTCTGTCGCGACGTACGTCGTGCTGAAGGCGTTGGTGAGCAGCGCGATGCAGCCCGCCTGGCCCAGCAGCCACGCGAGGATCCAGTAGAACGAGTCGTTGAGCATCGCGTCCTCGGTCAGCAGCACGAGCACCACGACGGGCAGCACGAACGCCGCGCCGACCTCAAACAGCTTGGCGACCAGCGACGCGCCTGAGCCGAACAAGAAATTGAGCTCGTCGGCCTTGCTCTGCAGCGCCTTGAAGTCGTGGACGCGCGAGTCACCCGTCGTGAGCACGACGCCGCGGAACAGCACGCCGATACACGCGCTGAGCAGCGCGACGAGCGCCGTGGCGACCGCGAGGATGCGGCCCTTGCGCACTTGGATGGCCAGCGGGAGGCGCCGCGAGATGGCTAGGCTCGGGAGAGGGAGGGGAGGAGGCGGTGTTGCAGGGAGGACGGTGGACCTGCCTATGCTGAACGAGTCGGTACATGACGGAGGCGAAGAAGACGCGGCGGCAGACGGCGCGCCGGTCGCGGCCGCCGAGACGCTCGTGGGCGGCGTGCGCGGCACGAAGGCGAACTGCACGACGCACTGCGCGTCGTCGCCGTCGGCGAGCAGCGAGGCGTCCATAATGGAGATCTACGCACGCGGGTTTCCCCTGCGTTTTCCCCTCCGATACGCGTCTTGCTTTCCCTTCGTCCCGACGGAAACATGCCGGGGGGGGGAGGGGGGGAAAGAAAACCCTTCAAGCGTTGTTGGCGATGTTGAAGCCATGAAGTGTTGTTGGCGAAGGGCGGAGCTCTTCGCGGGCTTCACGGATCTACTCGCGATTTCCACCAATCAACGACTTTAAGAACGTATTTTAACCAATGGAAAGTTGTTGGCGAGTGGTGTTGGTGGTTGAACCATCATCGTCGAAGGGAACGAGAGCGAGTGAGTGGGGCAACTAGTAGTTGGGCAGTATGGACGCGCCGGCGCAGTTCGCGCTCGGCGTCGTGCGTATGCACCGCTGGATGCCCGGCTGCTCCCACTACTCGCTGACTGACACGCTCTACCGCGACGAGGTCGACTTTTTCCGCTGCGACGAGGCCGCCACGGGGCTCACGCGCGACGACATGCTGCGCTGCGGCGAACTGCTCGTCGCGGCGTTGCGCACGACACAGGCGGCGCCGTCGCTGCGCATCGCGGAGGACGCGGCGATCGACTTTGACATTGAAGGCCTCGAGGACGTAGGCGCCCTGGACGACGACGACGGCGAGGAAGAGGAGATCTTCAACCGCGAGATCGACGCCGTCGGCTTCCGCGACTGGACGCACGGCGCAGCGACGCCCACGGGCAACGGCAGCGCCACGGTAGAGTCGGCAGCGGTCGCGACCCGCGACGAGGACAGCATCTTCTTCCGCCTGCCGAAGAGCCACCCCAAGTGTCTGACCATGCGCGGCGTCGCCGTGCCCGACCCGCGCTTCAAGCGCACGTTCTACGTGCAGCAGGAGGTGGGCTTCCTCGTGCTGCTGTCCAACGTGCCGTTCCAGGCGTTCCTCAAGGAAAAGCTTCAGGTGCTCGCAAGCGAGGTCTTCTCGCAGGGCAGCGGGGACGGCGCGCTCGCGAGTTTCGCCGCCGTCGAAGCGTTCTACCGCTCACTCACGAGCGCGATCCCGTTCCACGAGCTGCCGTACCGTGAGCTCTACGTCGGCCTGCCAGTCGTAGACGTCGTCAAGTGGTTTGGCAAGGATGTGGTCGCGATCCTGCGCGTGATCCTGCTGGAAGGACGCGTGGTGTGCTACTCCGCCAACCCGGCGCTCGCGGCGTCGGCGACGCTGGCGCTGCTAGCGCTGCTGCCCGGCGTGCTGTCGGAGAGCGCCGAGTTCACGTCGAAGACGATCCAGGCCGTCACGTACCGACTGCGGCGGTACGGCATGCCGTTCGCGCTGTTCAACGAGGACTTTTTACTGCAGCCGTGCTTCACGAAGGACCAGATGGAGGCCGTGTACGGCACGCTGGGCTTCCTCGTCGGCGCGAGTGATCCGCTGCTGTCCAAGCAACCGACGGCGCAGCTCGATCTGATCGTCAACCTCGACAGCCACCACCTCGTGACCTTGCCGACCATCAAGAGCGAGTACGCATTCGGCTTTGGCGCGGCGACCGCGGCGTTTGGCGACAGTCTAGCCGAGCGGTTTGGCCGCAATCTGCCGGCGGCAGCGACGGCGTCCGCTGCAACAGGAGCGGCGAGTAAGCGCGCAGGAAGCTTCAGCCGCGCGGCGCGCTCGGCGTCGGGCAAGCTCGCCAAGATCGCTCTCGCGCGACGCAAGTCGGCGCGCCCGCCCACGGCGGTCGTGGCGAGCCAGTCGGACGTCGACTGGATCCTCGCGCAGTTCCAGTCGTACTTTGAGCACTTTCTGGACGAAGGCTTCAAGGGCGTGTTTAGCGGCGAGGCGAGTCGCAGCGACGCCAGCGGACAGAGCAACGGCAAGGCCCACGGGGACGGCGCGGACCCGTACAACCCGTCGATCTTGTCGCGGATAGAAGAGTTCACGGCGCCCGTGTTCAGCGAGCACGCGCGGTTCTACGGTGAGTACGGACGCGCGTGGCTCCACGCGTGGCAGAGCACGAGCAGCTTTGAGAGGTGGGTCAGCGCACACCGGCTCGAGCGGCGACGATCCACGATCGCGACGGCGGCGGCGCCGCCGCAGGACGGACGCGCCGCGTACACGTACCCGAACGGCGACGAGTACGACGGCGAGTGGCGCCATGGCACGCGTCACGGCGTGGGCGTGTACACCGAGTACATGACGAAGAACCAGTACGAGGGCGACTGGCAGGACGACCGGCGGCACGGCCGCGGCACCCTCAGCTCCAAGGCCAGCGGGTATATCTACGACGGTGAGTGGAAGCACGACGTGCGCTGCGGGCGCGGCCAGAGCTCGCTCAAGGGCGTCGAGAACTACGCCGGCGAGTGGAAGGACAACCGGTTCCACGGCATGGGCGTGTACTCGAACGCCGACGGCGACATCTTCGACGGCGAGTGGCAGCGCGGCGTCCGGCACGGCATCGGCAAGCTTACGGTCGTGCGCGAGAAGCCCGAGGAGGAATTTGGCGGGCTCAAGCAGTTTGTCGGCGAGTGGCTCGGCGGCCGCTTCCACGGCACGGGCACGGCGCAGTACATGGACGGCACGCAGTACTCGGGGAGCTTCCAGGACGGCCGGCGCCATGGCACGGGGTTGCTGCTGTACGCGAACGGCGACCGGTACGACGGCCAGTGGTGGAAGGGCTTTCGCCACGGCGAAGGCGCATACTTCTCGGCCAAGTCGGGCATCACCAAGGAAGGCGCGTGGCGCAAAGACGCCGAGGTGGACGGAACGTGGTTCCTCACGTACGCTAACGGCGACAAGTTTACGGGCGAGTGCCGGCGCGGGCGGCCGTGGGGCGACGGGATCTGCAAGTACGCGAACGGTTCGTCGTACTCGGGCGCGTGGGTCGACGGCCTGCGCCAAGGCGTTGGCGTGCTCGTCAACGAGGACGGCTCGATCCTCGAGGGCGAGTGGGCCAACAGCGCGTTCGTCACGGCCGCGCGACTGCCGTCCAAGTTTGTCGACATCCCGCTGTCGTCCAAGCCGGCGGCAGCGACGGCGGTGTCCGTGCGCCAGGGCCTGGCGCGCGTGTTCTCGTCGGCGGCGGTGAAGCGAGGCAGCGCGCCGCCCGAGCAGGGCTCCCACTTGTACGTGTACGCGAACGGCGACCAGTACGAAGGCGAGTTCCAGCACGGCGAGCGCCACGGCGTTGGCGTGTTCACGGAGCGCGCGACGGGCAGCGTGTACGAGGGCGAGTGGCGCCACGACAAGCGGCACGGCAATGGCGTGCTCACGTCGGGCATGAAGGACTTTATCTACGACGGCAAGTGGGAGAGCGACGTGCGCTCCGGGTACGGCCACTGCGTGATCCGCGGCTGCGAGACGTACAGCGGCCACTGGCGCGGCAACCAGTTCCACGGCGCGGGCACGTACATTGACGCCGAGGGCAACGTGTACGAGGGCGAGTTTGCGCACGGCAAGAAGCACGGCGTGGGCAAGCAGGTCTCCACGACCCGCAAGGAGGAGTACAGCGGCGAGTGGAAACTCGGCCGTCGCGACGGCATCGGCGACGCCACGTTCGCGGACGGCTCGACGTACTCGGGCGGCTGGAGGAACGACCTCCAGGACGGCGAAGGCACGAGCTCGAGCGCGAGCGGAGAGCGGTACACGGGCCAGTGGCGCGGCGGCGTGCGCGACGGCGCCGGCGTGCTGCACCACCCGACCACGGGCATCACCAAGGAAGGCTCGTGGGTGAACGGCGAGCCCGTGGACGGCGAGTGGACGATCCTGTTCCCGGACGGCAGCAAGTTCACGGGCGAGTGTGCCAAGGGCCGCCCCCACGGCCGCGGCGTGTGCAAGTACGCGAGCGGCGACCTGTACGACGGCCAGTGGGTCCACGGCACGCGCCACGGCCACGGCGTCGGCTTCTTTGCGAACGGCGACAGCTTTGTCGGCGACTGGGAGAACAACCACGTCGCGCTCAACGGCACGGGCCAGCTCACGCTCGCGGACGGCACGGTCCACGTCTACGCTAAGTGAATGCGGGTCTAATGTAATACTACTACCATGGAGATAGATAGAATTGAATCTGGTCCACGTCAAAAGACGTGCCTCTTCTTCGTGGACAAGTAAGTGTACACGTAGCGCGTGGTCGTCGTGCCCCACGGGGATACTGTAACTACAGGTAGTAGTATGATCGGCTCCTTCTCCTCGCTCATGCGGCGGCAGACGCGGCCCGTCCGGTCGTTCGTTTCCTGTCGAACATTTACTGTTAGCCTAGTATACAGTCAGTCGACAGTATTATACCTACTGTACCTGTCTGTATGCAGGACCGCGACACGACGTTGCGATGGCGGCATTCCCAATGGGGGGTGGGTACAGACTGGTTACTAGTCGGAGGGTACGCCACCTGGGTTTCGGTTCAGAATCTGAGCTACAAAGGCATAGTATGATTCGTGGAAAATGCGTGACCTCACAAAAATGATTGGCTCACAGCAGGAAGACACGAACCAGATTCCATTTGACTCTTCTAGCAGTAGGTTACTACGTTTATCAACACTAATACAGTATTATTCAGCTCGTCGACGCCCCGCGATTGGACCAGATTCAACCTTGACAAGGTTGAATCACAAGGTTACCTTGTGCGGATGAGTGTACTGAATACTGTACCCCCTGTTCGCGCACTGTACCCCGTCGTCGCCTCTCTTGCCTTCCTTTCCTTCGTCCTCAAGTCTCTTGACTCACCAGCACGCCGCCTCAACGTTCCGCCGCCGTCTCCACGTGTGTGTGTGTGTGTGGAAGTGAGTGAGGTGTGGGGTGTCGCGTAGACTCTTCCGCATATTCCTCCGACAGTTCTGCGCGGATCCACTCGCCGCCGCCCTCCATTCGCGACGCCGCCAGCTGGGGCGTCGACGCGTCTTTGCCTTGGCGAGTGCGGCACCCTCCATATTGGACACGGCCCGGCCAGCTGGCGCGAGCAGCTCACACTAATCCAGTACAGGACGCGTGCAAAGGAAGCGGCAGCGACAGAGAGAAGCCGACGACGAAGAAGGGGAACGAACGAGAACGAGCTCTTCTCGACGACCGCCGGGGGGGGGAACACACACACCCAGAGACTCGGTACATGCGGCCATGGCCAGCGACCGCGACCTGCTCTACGCCAAGCTCGTGGCGCAGATCGTCTCGACATGCTTCACCACCTTCGTGGGCACGCAGCACGTGCTGCAAATGGTCGGCGCCAAGCATTCGAAGACGCTCGCGCCCCACCAGCGCGACACGCGCGGCCGCGCGGCGACCCACTTGCCGTCCACGACGCGGCCCGTCAGCACGACCACGTCGACCGACCACTCGAGCACGTCGCGCGGCCAGATCAACGTGCTCGAGGCGCCGCCGCGCGCGCGCGAGCGGCCGTCCGCGGCCACGCGGATCCTGCGCGCGGCCTGCTTCTCGGACATGGCGTTCAGCCTCACGGGCGCCGTCACGACGGCGTTCACGATCCGCGACCCGACGCTCGCGGCCTCGAACTTCCAGCTCACGTTCTGGGCGCGCGCGCCCCACCGGAGCATGCAACTCGCGTCGTTTTGCTGGATGGGCTCGCTCGCGGTCTACATCGCCAAGCGGCAGCGCGCCAACTTTGACGTCGCGATCGCCCACGCCGTGATCTGGATGTTTGCCGTGTTCTTTTGGGTGCTCGTGCTCTACGCGACGTACTACGAACGCGACAGCTACAACCAGGCCGCGATGGTGTTATGGGAGGTGTTCGCCGTGCTCAATATGGTTATCGTGTGCACCGCGTGGGGCGTGTTTGTCCACCGTTGGAACCAGCAGCTCACGCGGCGGAGAGGCTCGTACGTCGTGTCCAAGCTGCTCTCGTACGCCGTCGCGTTCTTGGTGTTCGTGTCCCCCATCGTGGTCTACAACATCATCCACTTTAAGAATGTGCCGAGCGCGACCATGACGTTCTGCTCGCTGCTCGTCGCGCTCTGGCCGACCGCGAACGCCATCATCTTTATCACGCGGCCCGTGCTGTGCCTGCGGTGGTTCCGCGACGGCGACTTCCGCACGACCGCGACGACCGGCGGCCCCGGCAGCATGGAGGCCGGCATGGGCGGACGCGGCACGGGCGACGCCGGGCTCGTCGTGGACGGCGGCGGCCCGTACAACCAGCATCTACCGACGGGCCGCAACGCCATCAACCAGATCTTGATGTCGCCCACGCAGCACGAGCTCAAGGGGCTCGAGGTCGGCGACAAGATCGGCGAGGGCATCGCCGTGGTGTACAAGGGCAAGTGGCGCGGCGCCGACGTCGCGGTCAAGATGAAGTCGCTCATGATCGACCGGTCTGAGGAGCTCAAGGAGTTTCAGGACGCGTGCAACCTCGAGATCCAGCAGGAGGCGACCGTGATGAAAGGGCTGTGCCACCCGAACATTGTGTTGTTTATGGAGGCCGGGTTCTACAAGGGCTCGATCTGTATCATCAGCGAGTACTGCGCGCGCGGCTCGCTGCGCGACGTGCTCATGCGGTCCAACATCAAGCACCTCTCGTGGTCCACCAAGCTGCGGCTCGCGCTCGGCATCGCGCACGGCATCCAGTACCTGCACAACGCGAACCCGCCGATGATCCACCGCGACCTCAAGAGCCCGAACGTGCTCGTGGACGACTCGTGGCACGCCAAGATCGCGGACTTTGGCACGCTCCGCTTCTCGGAGATCGTGTCGTTCGTGCAGCACACGCAGTCGCGCGTGATTTCCACGAACGACGTGGACGCCATGGTCATGACGGGGCTCGTGGGCACGACGCGCTGGATGGCGCCCGAGGTGATCCGCGGCGAGAAGATCTACACGCACAAGGTGGACATTTACAGCCTCGGGCTCATTCTGTGGGAGCTCATCGAGGGCAAGCTGCCCTTCGAGTCGACGCGGTGGAACCACGAGATTGAGGACTTTGTGCTCAAGGGCATGCGCCCCGTGATCCGCTCCGAGCTGTGTCCGCTGCGCTGGAAGCTGCTCATCGTGACGTGCTGGCAGACCGACCCGGCCCAGCGTCCGACGATCCAGCAGGTCATCAGCAGCATGCAGCGCATCGCGCGCGAGGAGACGCTCGACACGACAGCGCCGCGATTCACGGGTATGAGCAGCATGAGCAGCATGACGCAGTCGAGGGTCTCCAACATGTCGTTCCTCAACGCGTCGTCGGCGTCCAACATGTTTTCCTCGTTCGCGTCGACCACGGGTGGCGCGTCGTCGCCCACGGGCTTTGCGCAGAGCCGCATGCAGCACCGCAGCCGTCGGCAGCAGCGCTCGCACGTGCTCGACGAGTCGTACATCTCGGTGGCCGAGACGGAGCTCGAGGACGAGGATGCCGCCGTCGAGAGCGAGTTTTACGTCGAGACGGGTAACTTTCTGCGCGAGCGGCCCGCCAAGCTCGCGGACTCGCGCATCGACGAGGTGCCGCGCGACACCTCGGACGCCATCCCGATCATGCCGCCGCCGGCGCTTGCGCGCGGGCTCAGCGGCGACCCGGAGTCCATGATCTCTATTTAATTTACCCCGCAAACGGGCAAGTGCATCACGTTAGGATAATAGTAATACCACACCGACTGACGATGCACGCACGTCCGTAGTAGTTAGTATATATTGGGGATTGTTTTCACTTTTTTTTCTTGCCGCCTCCTTTCTTCTTGCCGCCCTTCTTCTTGCCGTCGCCCTTGGGCGCGCGGTTGAGCTGCGCAAAGAGATCCGCCGGCAGCGAGGCGTCGACCTGGAACGACTGCAGCTTGGCGTTCTCGGGCGCCACCGCTGGCAGCAGCAGCGCCGCGCCGTCGGCCTCGATGGGGTTGTACGTGAAGTCGACGTGCGCGAGCGACTTGCTGCGCACCAGCGCGTCGCGGAACGCCGCCAGCGTCTCGTCATTCTATTGGAAAGAGCCATCGTCGAAAATGGTCAGCCGTGGTGTTGAATATTGATGCGGGTACCGATTGCACCCACGTTGCGGATCGCGTTGTCGGCGAGGTTGAGCGCCGTGAGATGCTGCGCGCGCGCCAGGCCGAGCGACAAGTGGTAGAGCCCTTCGTCGCCCAGCGAGTTGCCGTTGAGGGAGAGCGTGTCGACAGCGCTGCAGGGCATCGCGACGAGCTGCGCGAGCTTGATGCTGCCCTGCGGGCCGACGCCGCAGTAGTCGAGATGGAGCTTCTTGAGAATCGAGTTGGTGAACAGCGCCTCGCACAGCGCCGCGACGCCGTCGTCGCCGATGTCCGAGTTGTAGTCGAGGTTGAGCGTGAGCAGGCCAGGCTGCTTTTGGGTCCGAAGCACGTCCGCGATGGCCTGGCAACTGATGGTAAAGGCAGCGAATCGAGTGAGGAGGTGGATGCGTCCGGGAAACGAACGTGGGGACTTGATGCCTCCTTCCTACCCGTGGGTGCCGATGCCGCAGTCGAGTAGCTCAAGGTACGCGATGTTGATCGACGGCGGCGTGGACTGCAGTAGCGTGGCCTACAAGACACAGCGTTCAGCACGAGAGACGGCGACACACTGGTAGATACGTCGCGAGCGGTCGTTACGATCGCGGCGGCGCCTTCGTCGCCGACGTCTTGGTTCCAGATGCGGATGTACCGCAGGTGGACGTACGGACCGGACGTGATGCCTGGGTCAATACCGTACTCACAGCAGCAACATCAGTTAAGGATTATTGCTGTAATATCGAGACCGGGGTGATTCGTGGTGGCAAAGAGCTGGAAAGGATATGAGGAAGGCCATCGTGAAGGCCCGCACGCCGCCCGGCCCGATCGCGCCGATCTCGCCCTCCAGAATGAACTACACACGCGCACTTCCCACGGCTCAGCGTTCGGGCCATACACACCCATAGCAAGCCTACTGGCTTCTTGCATTCACAAGCTCCGCCTCTTCGTCGCTGTTGCCTCGCAGCACGTCGTTCACGTGGGTGTTGACAGGCACGCCGATCGACCTGTTCACCACGGTTGCCGCATCAATATTGCGCCGTTTCGCACCGGAAGACCGCGTGTCTTCGGTGTACCCACTTGCAAAGCTTGCCGTAGTTGGTTTGCACCATCTGCCGAGTCACGGCATTCTCCTCCTCGGCCGCGGCCTTCGCCTTCGCCTTGGCCACCTTGCCTCCTTTCTTGCTCATTTCCGATCTTGAAGGGCCACACTGAAGTCCCATCCTGTCACCTTCGCGCGACCCCCTCATTCGCGCAACATCGCATGCGTTGCTGCAACTTTAACGACTGATGTCGCACGAAGGTATCCCGACCCTGGTTCCATTTCGCTTGGAAGAGATCGGAAGAGCGTGTCCATCCCACCGACATTCGACAAGAGCCTCCCATAGACGGCACGGCCTCTTCGCGTGCC
>JAADVV010000579.1:0-14399 GCA_023335905.1 Pythium pyrilobum
ACCGCTGGCGCAAGACGCAGAAGAACGTGAGCCGTTGCTACAGTACGACGACACCGGAAAGGATCTTCCTCCGCCCACCCTCGCGCCGCTTTACGACCCAGCATGGCCAAGTGGCCAGTGGAGATCGTGCCGGTGCCACAGGGTAGCCAGCACGAGCGTCGTCGCGAAAACAATTCCGGCATGGTCCGCGGCGTTCGAGGCCACGCCGTGCTCGGGCAGACGAGCTCCAGCAGCAGCGGCGACGACGACGAAGAATCTGTGCCCGTTCCGGCCGCAGCCATGGCCATTCCGCAATTCCGCAGCTGCCGCCGCCCGCACAGCGCGTCGTACGATGAAATCAACCACCGCCGGAGACGCACGGTGAGCAACAACAGCGTCGCGAGCACGGGCAGCAGCGGGTCGTCGATCTCCAGCTTCGGCAGCTCCAATGCGCTTGATGAGGACGAGCAGCTCACGGACGATCTCGAACTTGACGCACCCAAGCTGCCGCCGCCACCGTACCCCGTGGATCCCTACCACTTCTACTGCCGTCACACGAATGCCAATTCGGATACGACCGCGCTGATGATGCAGATCCGCCAGTTACTCATCGAGTGCGACATTGAGCACTCGCTGCAGCCGTATAAATGCAAGTTCAAGTGCGTCAAGTACGTCCAGTACAGCCATGTCGAGTTCATCATTCGCGTGTACACGGACGCTAGCGGCGCGCTCCTCCTCGAGTTCCAGCGCCGCAGCGGGAGTCTGCTGCTCTGGGACGGGCTCTACTCCGTGCTGTACCACCGATTGATCCAATGGGTCGACACGACTGCCGCGGCGTGCTCCCAAAGCGGAGCGCAGAAGAAGGTCGCACCGCGCGAGGAAGACAGTCTCAGCGTCACGGTCTGGAAGAAGCTTGCGACAGCAAGCCACACGCCAACGTCGGGTGTCGAAGCGATGAAGATCATGGTCACGTCCCCGTTCGTCGATGCCCAGCGAGAGGGCTGCTCCGGACTCGCAGTGATCACTGAAGACGCTGAGAGCAGCTTCCTCGTGGCGCGTTTCGGTATTGTCGAGTACCTCGTCTGCGCGGCGGCTTCGGATGACGTCGATATGGCGCGGTGTGCCATTGGTGCACTGGGCAACCTCTCGCGCGCGCTCGCGTCGTTCCCAGACCAGAAACTGGCCGCCCACACGCTGGACCAGATCAAGCACGCCGCCCACGTTGTCGTCGAGCGGCTGAGCCAAACGACGGATACGTTGTTCTCGCTCGAGCTGCTGCGAGAATGTGCGCGTGCGCTCGGCAGCTTTGGCAAGATCTGTCCGGACGAGGTTGTCGTCTGCGAAGGGCCGATCCAGCTGCAGCACCACGTGAACCACCGCGACCACCAGCTCTCGACGCTCTGCCGGGAAGCGCTACGCGAGCTCGAGGCGAACGTGTAGTCGCTGCATTCAAATCGCCGTTTTCGGGAGATGACCCGCATTGTAAATAGCTGGATGAACCCGGAGCACGCGGCCTCCATGGAGACGGCGAAGGCAAGATGCAGCCGCACGAAAACAACGAGCATCGATAGTGATAGGGCCGCTGCGGCCACCACCACAAACCACTTCTATTTATCGAAATCCAGCCCCGATTTTGTCCGCGATGTGACGCCACACTCATCAGCGCTGTGGGGGACGTGATCCGTTATGCTGGCTCGACCGAGTTGAAGTGCTCGCCGAGCGTGTAGTAGTGCAAGTGGTAGGTGAGCTGCAGCGGCTCGCGGTTCTCAAACTCCGTGCCCATGGCGATCACGTCCGACTCGGCCGAGAAGACCTCGATGGGGGTCGCCAGTGTGCACGCGAGCGCGCGCAGCTCGAGCTGGCCGCCCCAGTCCGACGTGTTGGCCACGCGGTCGCAGTAGTCCTCAAACAACTCTGAGA
The DNA here is from genome assembly GCA_023335905.1 of Pythium pyrilobum. NCBI lineage: Eukaryota > Oomycota > Peronosporomycetes > Pythiales > Pythiaceae > Pythium > Pythium pyrilobum. The sequence goes on from JAADVV010000579.1 coordinate 1,900, forward strand.
AACACACATCAGTGATACGCTACGGCACCCGGCTGCGAGAGTAATATAGCTCACGCACCTGTCCTCAACTTGTCGCCATCCTCTTGCAGCGCCAAGAACGGCAAAAATTCGTCTGGGTGCCTGCGCATGTACTCGCTCGTGATCCGCCGCAGGTACTTGAACGCCGGCTCCTGCGCGTCCGATGCGATGGGGACATTGTGGCGCTTGAGCTGGTCGGCGACCGCGTGGTACATGCAGTGGCCGTCCGATGGAATGTCCTTAATCGCTAGGTTGGATTGCCGCAGCTTTGCGAGAATGATGTCCGACTCGATTTGGCGCTCGCTCACGGTGTTCTTGTTCTCCTCTTCGATGCGCGCTTGGCGCTCGCGTTCCTGTTGCTTCAGCTTTTCCTTGCGGCGCTGCGCCTTGGAGGGACCCTGGGGCTTCGCTGGAGCCGCTGGCGCGGGCTCAGGCGTAGTTGAAGCTGCAGCAGCGACGGCAGCGCCTTCATCACAAGAACCCTGACGCATTCAATGGACAAGTGAGCACACCGCTTCCCGGCACGACCACGCGTCCAACACGACGCACCGCCATCGCGACAGTCTCCTCTTCGTGGCGCTTCTTCAGGTCGTTCTCCATCTTCTGGATGTGCGCCTCCATGTCCTTCTTGTTCATCTTGTCTTTCTTGGCCTTCTTCTGGAAGTCTTTGATCTCGTTTTGGAGGTTCTGGAGCAGCCGCCGACCGTCAACGACCCGCTAATCACACCACCAAACAGAGCGCATGGCTACGTACACGGAGCTCGAGCTTGTGGCGCTGCTTCATCTGTCCTCCGCTCTCGGCCTTGCCGTCATGATCACTGTCGTCCGCCATGGTGGTCGTTCGTCCACGATGGGATCCCTCGCGCTTCCGGATCGTCCATTTTCAGCCGTATACTATACGCCCTCTATATACGCATATGTAGATAGACAGGAGTGCTTGAGGAATCAAAAGCGTCAATCACATGGCCACCCTGAAGATGGCAGCTCGTGGAGCCAGCCGACTCGTGTGTCTCCCTGCACACAGCCGCGCTTTCCAGCAGCGCGCATTGGCCTCTACGATGGCATGCAGACAGTTTTCGCTGAGAAACGTGGTCGTGTGTGCGGATTTCGACCAGACGCTGACAGTTCGAGACACCATTGCGCTGTTATTCGACGCGGCGCGCGCGAGACGCACCGGCGATGCCGAGCGAGCTGCGCACGATCGCAGCGTGCAGTCGCTTGTGCAATTGTACGACAATGATTTGAAACAGCTCGTCTTGTCAGCGATGCCGGCGGGAAGTGCGCTCTCTACACGCTTCGATGCGGTCGGTCTCCGAATGTTCCTCGATTCCTACGCAGAGATGGATCTGCGGTCAATCCAGCGAGTGGTCGAGAGTGAGACGCTGAAGGCCATCGAGCATCAGGACTTGCTGTCCATCGTTGATAGCGTGGAGCTATACGAAGGAAGCGTGGAGCTACTCTCCATGGCTGGCCATGTGCGTATCATCTCTTCGAATTGGAGTCGCACTATGATCTGCGAGAAGCTATGCCAAGCGGGGCTGAATGAAGTAGAGATCATCGCTAATGGTACGGCGCCCAACGGAGACATCGGTGCCGACTAGGGGAATGACCCATCGTTTGTGGACTTTTCCAATCCTAGAATTGAAAACTGACAGCTACGGTGTCACCACTGGCGAGATTAATCTAGTGGTTCAGGCTCCATCGGACAAGGCGGTTTTCGTGTCGAAGGCGAGGGCATCAGGGTCTGATACTGTGGTGTTTCTTGGAGACAGCACGAATGATCTGCTAGCAATGCTACATGCAGACGTGGGCATCACGCTCGGATTCGCTGCAGGATCAACTTTCACCCGCGTTTGCCAACACTTCGGCGTCTCGATGGTCCCGTTGTCGTCGGTTGCTTCTCTTGCCGCCTGCCAAGACGTCTCAAGTCGTGCACAGGAGAGCGGCAGGCGCGTCATTTTTACGGCGCAGTCATGGAAGGAGATACGATCATCTCTTGCGACCGCTGAATAAAGCTCCGACCGCGTACGCGTGAGTGATATTAACGATTGTCGTGCTCCTCCCCGCTTACATAGAGACAGGGAGCACTCGATGCGAGAGTGCTTTCGGGTTTTGTATGGCGGCATCGCTCACGAGTCGTGAATCGCGATGCCTACAGCAAAATCTCGTCGTGGTAACTTCTTGTGAGCGTCTTGTGAGGGAGCACGATGCAGTTTCGGATAATCAGCTCGGGGCTGGCAATGACGGATACACCGAAAATAGTGACATCACGGGCGAGCGGGATTTCTCCCGAGCTCCCACGGATCGGTGACCCGTTCGGCGGCTGGCCTTCCACGCGCGCCCACTGTCCAACAATGGAGTTCCATCCGATGATGGAGAACAGTACACATGCATGGTCCTTGATGGTCACGCCTTCCAAGATGATCGCGTGAGCAACGCGTACTCCCGGGCCAATCGTCACTCCGGCGGCGATGCACACATTAGGACCGAGCTTCGCAGTGGGATGAACTTGTGCCGACGAGTCTATCACGACATTCCCCTCAATGGTCGGTGAAAGCTTGCCGCCAGTAGAACTGAGCGCACTGGGATTTGTGTAGCGGAAGCGCTGCATGTACAGCTCGGAGCACATGATGGCCATCCCCGGGGTCTTAATCTGGCACCAGAAGTCTCCAGTTTCGAAGAGGTAAAGGTCGCTGCCTGGGCCAGCCAATGGCAACAAGATGTCCTGCTCAAGCCTGCCATTTCAAACGATGAGTCACGCGTTCAAATCCGGCAGCGAGCGCGAAGAGAACGCACCGCAGATGGTCCACGTTGTTAAATTCTGGGAAGAGCTTCTTGAGATCGTACTCGAAGATGGCCTCAGCGCTCGTCTCATTCCGTAGACGCTGGCGGCTGACTTCATTGCCGACATTCACGATCAAGTCGATGAGCGACACGTCGATCAGGTAGATACCGCAATTGATGATGTCACTGACAAAAGTCTCTGGCTTCTCGGCCCAGTGGAGCACCTCTTTTGTGATGGGGTCGGCGACGAGACACCCGTACTTGATGGCTTCATCGTGGAACACCCGCTTCCCCAGCACTGTGCACCGACCGCGGTGCCTTAAGTGGGCGTGCATCATCTCGTTCAAAGGGAACGAGCAGCACACATCACAGTGGAGCACGTACAGACTCGACGGGTTGCCCTGCAAGATCTCGTCCTTGAAGTACCGGATCCCGCCGGCCGTACCCAATGGCTTGTCTTCTCGGAGGTACCGGATCTGGACGTTGAATCTCTTGCACATCGCGTCAAAGAACCGCGTGAAGAGCCCTTCGTCGTACGATCCGATCATCAGGATCTCGATCAAGTTGGGCACCTTTGAGCAGGCCTCGACGTGGAAGTAGAGCATTTCTCGGCCGGCAATCGGGAAGAGCGGCTTGGGCAGATCGAGCGAGAGAGGCCGGAAGCGGTTGCCGGGCTGATTGGGTCCCCCGATGAGCACGACGGCCTTGGAGCGAGGGAAGATGTGCTCATCCGGTAATGGAGGCGACGGGGCCTGCACAGGCGGCTGAGGTCGCGCGTGCTGCGCGCGGCTGCGGGTCGGTACACGCTGCGTCCGCTGGTGCATCTCGTTAGGGTGGAAGGTCATCATCTTAGTCGTGTCGGTGACGCGTCCACGCCGCGACTGAGCTCGTCGTCGCCACGCGCAATTGAACACGGCAGCTTCCGTGAGCGTTTCCGACGTCTTCTCCCAGAGCGCATCGCCACGGAAATTTGACAGACAAACGACTATATCTGTAGTTCCTGAGAAGGACGAGTCTAGAACAGTGAGTTTGTTGGCTGAAATGGCTACTTGTGAATAAGTCTTTTGAAGAGGGGCAGAGTACAGTGCCCTTCCATGCAGAGCGCGGCGCCGTAATGAAGGTTGAATATGACAATCACTCCCCAGATAGAAACGTTTTGAACGAACTTCTTGTCGAACTTCAACCAGTACAATTTCATCGCCGACTCCACGCATCATGCGGCGTTGTCGACTTCGCGCGGCGCGTCCGTGTCTACATGACCACGCCCACTCCCCTGTCCGCACACTCATGTGAACGACAGCACGGGGAGCATGTTCGTGCGTCTGTGGTTGCGTCTCGTGAGGCGCATGTGACGATCGAACTTGCGCGAGTGCACCATCGCCTCCCTGTCGTGGCTCGCCGACGCGTCCCTCGCCGACGCGGTCGCAACGGCCGCTCGTGCCGTGCTCAGCTGAACTATCAGCGTGTCGTACGAGTCTGCCGCGCCCGCGCTGCTGCCGCTGTTGCTTGCGCCGTCTCGCAGACACGCCGCCAAGTACGCCGTGAACTTGTCCGTGTGCACAGACAGTAAGTATCCACCTTTGCGCTTCGCGACCGAGTCGTCCCCACTGGTGGGATCAGTCGGCTGAACGCTACAAAGACCAAGGCTGGCGCGGTCGGAGTCGAGGAATGACAGCTTGGGGAGCCCGATGGAGCGAATCTGCTTCTTTTCGAGCTGCGGCACCATGGCCGCCGACGAGAGCATCGTCTTGACGACGTACGCGATCCATTTTGGCTCGCGGTAGTTCTGCTTGATGCACGTCGTCGTCGCGACCAGTGCTGCAAAGGATGGCGTCGTTTCAGAAGCGAACATGATCGCATCTGCGGGGCAAACGGACCGGAGCGACCCCAACTCGCTGGCGCTACCGCGGTCGTTCAAGCGACGCTGCGATGACTGCTGACCATCCGTTGTTGCGTTTGCCGACAGCGGGCGCGGAAGTTTTCGTGTAGCGATCGACGACACTGGAGTCACGTTCGATCCTCGCCGAGACTGTTGCTGGTGCGATGCGGCTGTGCAGTTTGGTGGTAGCGACACCTTCTCACATTCGTACCGCACCTGGTGCAGTTCCTCGTCGGTTTGCTGCAAAATCTCGAGAAGACTTGGCACGAGCAAGCCGTTGCCATCCACCGTCGCTTCTTCTTCCAGCGCAAGGCGATGCAGCGTAGCGGAACAGATACTGCACACGATAGCAGGAATCAAGGTCTTCGGCTGCTGTCGCTGAGCGGTGTGGAAAAGGCGAAGCAGCGTTTGCATGACACCTGCACGCACCATCTCGACGCGGAAGATCTGAACGGTGCTTAGGTTGGCGATCCCGGCGCACGCTTCTGTCAAGATGCGGTCCGTGTGCGTGCAACTTCCGCCATGGCTTGTAACGGTGCCGACTAGGTCCGGGAGGTACCGTTCTAGTTCTTGCTGGAAGTAATCGACACCCTGCATGAGATGGCGTTCGGTGAGCCGACTGATCGGAAATTCTTTCGCGCAACTGGTGTCAATGCCTCGGCGACTACTCAAGATGCGCTCCATGGTTTGGCGGGAATCGCGTCGGGCCTTCGTTTGCCTCGTTTTCCCCAGCTCCTCGTCGTCGTAGAAGGCTTCGCCGTAAAACACAGACAGGTGCTCGGTCACGCACAGCGTCAAGTTCCGGATGGCGATGGCCCCGCATTCGCGTATCCTCGCATCACCAGCGGCACAAGATGACGAACAAATGGCAACAACAACCTGGATAGCTTGGGTTTCGGTCAAGGCTGCCTGGATGGGCTGGTACGTTGACAGCTTCATCAAAAGAACGGCACATTCGAGGGCGATGTTGGCGTCCATCGGATGTTTGCGGTGCAGCAAAGCACAAAAGTCAATGACTCGCTGCTTCAGCAACGGTTCAGCGCACCGCGGTTTCCCGGCCAGCACGCTCATCATGGACGCTGCCAGAAAGCATGCATCGGTATTAATGTCCAGCTCTCGGCTCTCCATAAGGGGCAGAAGCCTCAAAATCGCCGTCTCGTCCATCAAATTCTGGGCGAGCGCGTCTTCGGCAGCGAGGTTGTGGAGGCATTTGAGCGCAGCCATGCTCGTTTCGCGAGAATCATCGAGCAACGCCGACGTGGGCAGTGCCATCGTGGCTTTTAAGGGAGATCTCGCCGTCGCCTTTCCTGTCGGCGTGATCGATTCCAGCACCGCCATGACGGCACGCGTCACCTTAAGCTCGCCAAAGAGATGGAGCGAGTCGGTCACCTGCGAGCAATTCGCGAGCGCCTGAATGGCGAAATGCTTGACCACGGGGTGGTCACAGTGCGTAAAGCCAATCAACATTTGGAGCGTGCGTCGTTCGCAGACCAGTTCAACCCACGGTTGACGGCAGCTCAAGTTGCGGACAGCCATGGCCGCCGATGCCCGCGTCTCTACGTCGTGGTCGACGTAGCTGCGGATGATGTCGATCACTTGGGCGTTCATGAGTTCCTTGTGGTTGATCTCGAAGCTCGAGAGGTTGCAAATGATACCCATTGCGAAGCGGCGACTCTCCGTGCTCACAGCGGACACCAGCGGAAGAGACACGATGGGCTCGGGCGATGTGGATGACGATGCCACCGCGATACGGAGTGGTTCCTTGTCGGTGGAGACCGTTTGCTTGTTCGCGATCACGGCAGTAGCGAGGTACGAGATAACACCGTTGCCCAAGAGCTTTTGGTGGTACTGGTGTTCGCACGAAAGGTTGAACAACACTTGAAGACCGAGGTTGAAGACTTCATCCATCGACTCGGATTGTTTCGTGGGTGCAACTGTTGGCGAGAATGCAGCGGCAGCGTCGACGCTGGAGCTCTCTTCTGCTGCTGCAGAACCGGGTATTAGTGCTACCACTTGTGTTAGCTTCATCAGTGCGTACAGTACTCCATCCTCCACGGCTTTGGCTCGCGTCCTCATGTGGGAAAGAAGGTTTGCGAGTGTCTTGGCATGGATCTGCTTGGCCTGAGTGGAGTTGGCGCGTAGCAGCGCGACCACAATGAAGTCTTTTAGCTCGTTCGACGTCCAGATGCAGTGCAGCGTCGACACGTTGCAGGCGGCAATCGCCGCGTACTGTTGGCACTCGACTTGGCTCGTTCGCCCCAGACGATTCAGAGCCTTTGCCAAGTTGGCCGACGCGACAAGCTGCTGGCGGCCTTCCAGTGTGAACGAAATGATAGCGAACGCGGCCGAGCATGCGAGCAACGACAGCGACTCTTCGTTGGAGTTGCAGGCAGTGATCAGCGCCTGGATCACGCGCTCGTTGAAGTGGCCCGTGGCGCAAATGTGGTAGAGCGTGGCTGCGCAGTAGGCCTGCGTGTACGCGCAATAGCTGAATTGGGCTCGCCCCGTGGTCGACCCCACCGGCGTGGCCTCGGCAACGGCGGTCGCATTGCGCTCGCAGACATCGATCAGCGTTTGGACAGTCTCCGTCGAGTACACGCGGTTGTTCGTGTCCCCTCGGGTCGCGGAGGATCTCGCCAGCGTGTACAGGATCGCGGACGAGTAGCACGTGATGTGGCGCTGCTGCTTCCGCTGCTGCCTCGTAATGGACGCGTCCATCGGTTGAATGCAGTCGAGTGAGAGTGTGACGAGACGGTCGATGTTGCGCGCGTCCATGAGCTCCCCCGTGATCGTCACGATCGCAGACAAGAACCGCGCCTGGTCGTCGGCGAAAGCCAAGTTTGCGGTCTTGAAGGACAGCGTGTCTCGAGATCCGGTCTCCGGAGTGAACGGGTCCAGACCACCACCGCCACTGCCGCTGGTGGTGTTCGCAAAGAAGTAGAAGCCATCAACGAGCGAGTTGACCACGAGGTCCCCGTACACGATTTGCTGCAGTCGACTCTCGAACAAGATGTTGCACAGCACGACGTCGTAAATGTACTTCAAGCGACTGCCGCTCTCTTCCTCCCCCGCAGCTACAGCGAGTAGCTTGCCGTCCAGGTGTTTGAGAAGTTCGTGCGAGTACGCGCCCTGGTGGGCAAGGTTGAGGATAGCGACGAGTGCATCCTCTTTCATCTGTTCCTGCATCGCGGCCGTGACTGCGACGTTTTCAACGGAAGCCTTCCCGCTCGTTGTGTCCGCTGAGTGGCTTTGAGAGCCTGATCGCCGTCCAATCCCAGCGCCTTCACCATTGTCCTCCTCTGCCTTCTCGTCATCGCTATCGTCCTCGTCTTCGCTGCTTCCAGATTGGTCGTCGTGATCGTCTTCAAGACCGCTGTCTTTGCTGCGCAGCACGACTCGCGCGAGTCGAGGCACCACGTCCGGAAACTCCATGACACATCTCGTGGAAACTCAAATTGGCAACCGCCCGCAGAACGTTGCACGCAAAGCTGTGCTCGTCCAGTTTGGTCGTGGCCGAGATGGAGAAGAGCTTGGCGCGATTGACGAGAAAGAGCTTCGTCGTCAGCTGCACGATCTCCGGAGTGAACGCCTGCTTGCGGAGCTCGTCGTTGCTCGACATGTTCGCGAGCGTTCGCGAGCACGGCACGGCGAGGATGCGCAATCTTTCTTCCGCCAGTCCACCGTAGAACCGACTGCCGAGGTCGCGCAGTGCGCCAGATATCATCAGCATCAGTGTCTTCATGACCGACGCGCTCATCATCGTGTGGAAGTCGGTGTGGGCCGAGAAGTTGGCGAGCGTGTGGGCGATCGGCCGCAGAAGCGACATCGCGGACGCGATCGACATGCGCGGCGTTTGCTGTTGGGCGAGCATGTTGGAGGAGCTCGTGTGGTGGTGCTCGTCCAGTGCTCTGCCGACGTGCACGGCGAGCCCATGGAGGATCTCGGCGCCGCCTCCGCGCAGTACGCCCGAGCAGCTCGTACGGTACAGTGCAAGGTTGAAGAGAACCTCGGCAGCGAATTGCATTGTCTGACTGGCCGCCGCGAGCTGGCTCGTGATGGCGAGCACGCCCAATTGGTTCTGCATCGCATGGGGCTCGCCAAGGAATATTCGGTCGGGGAACGTGTGGCCAAAGTAGACCAAGTTGACGATACAGCTAATCGCGAGCTTTTGGAGCTGCTCGGACGGTAGCGAGATCATGGAAATGAACTCGATGCTCGCCTTGAAGCGGGCAAGTGCAGCCGCGTGTAAAGGGTGGCCGCTGAGCCGACACAGCGCCGTGATACACATGAGCTTGACCGCGATCGACGGTGACCAGCTCAGCTCGAGAAGTGCGGGGATCCCGTCGTGGGCGACGAATGCGTCAGAGGCGGACGGCTCAGCTGTGAGATTGGCCAGCGTGGCCGCGCAGAGTTCGTGCAGCTGAATGTGGTCGACGTCGCTGAATTCGGCGAGCTGCGCAATCGCACCGCCCTGGATGATCGACAGCTCACAGCCTGGCTGGCAGGACAGCTTGTACAGCGATCGAGCACAGCAGAGCCGAGCTTCAATGTTGGTGTAGGCCACGCCACTACTGCTGCCAGCGTCGGCTGCCACCTGTGAGTCTAGGCCGAGTCCTCCATTGCCGCTGGTCCCAAACAGCGACGAGTTATCGCCAAAGTTGGTCGCAGACCCTCGCTTCTGCTGCCTCGAGCCGGCACTGTTGTTCCGGCCGCGCTGCAGCACTGGAGACGGTGTTGGCGAAACGTTGTTGTTATTGCTGGAGATGCTGCCGCTACCGCTCGTCTGTGTTGTCTTCGTCGCAGCCGTTTTCCAGCGCACCTTCGCGTTGCCTAGCCCTGGGAACGCGCCATTGGCGAGGCTCGCTGTCGAGCCGGATCTTGAAGTCTTCAAAACCGCTGGATTGGCCGCAGTCTGGCTCGTCGACGTCTGCTGTCCCCTCGCCGATGGAGGCCCTGCGCTTGTCGAGATCGCGTCGAGGATGCCGTGCACGTTCCAGCTCGCGGTGGGGGATGCGACCTCGAGGGGATCCAGTCGGAATCTCATTTCCTCTGTTGAGAACTCGTGCGTGGGCAGCACGATCACGCGAGCGGCGGGCGCGCTCGCTACCTTGCGAGCCGGAGATGCTGGATCGGCTGCGATGTTGATGGGCGCGTTCGCTGTTCCGGCGGCAGCGGTGGGCGCCGATGCCAAGTACCGCTTCCGCACCTTGAGGGCACCGAGCGTGTGGACTGCGCGCACCGATCGAGCGAGAGAGCGGAGCCGCGCAGCGGTCGGGGACGGCGTCTCGAACTCGGTCTCCAGCGCGGACTCTACGCCGTGGCTTCCACCTCGGCTGGGGCGTCTCGTGTCGCCGCTCGATATACCCAGACTCGTTGCCAGTATACTCGGACGGCCTGCGCGGCTCGTGCCGACCGAGCTCGGAAGACGAGAGCCCCGCGCGGGAGCGACGCTGCGATCTACAGCACCGCCGATGGTGCTGTTCGGCGAGGCTCGTCGGTCGGCCGATAACGACGAGCGCCGCTCCATGGCGACCATGCTGACAATCGCAGCGGAGGGAACGAGATCACGAAGCGCTGCGGTCGAGTGACGACAGGCTCGCTTCGCATCATCCGACGTGAGCGAGGCGATCGTGTCAGCGGGCGAGCTGGGTGCGGTGCACCGGCGGAGCCAGATTTAGGTCTTTGAGTCGTGAAAGAACCAGCACGAACTGCTGCAGGTTTATTTACGGACGGGCATTTTTGCGCCCGCTGAACCGCCGATGCAAGGCAACGGAGACGGGCAACAAGAAGAGCCTCCGTGTGATCCGCATGGGCAGAGGCAGCCACCACCGTAAGACCAGTCGAGTCGAGTGTCGGTACGAATGGACAGCGCCGCCTGGAATCCAGTCCGTGCTCCAATCGTGCCGGCAACATACCGTCCACCACATCCGGTTGCTGGCGGAGCAGACCGGCACACTTGGGCAAAGGATACGAACGCATCTTGCGTGATGCGCGCGAGAGAGTAAAGCTGTGGTGCAATGCATCGCCATGGGCTATGCGAGATGAGATACCCACCAAGCTCGCCAAGCGGCTCAGCCAGAAGCGGTTCTTCCCATGAAGGGTCTCACCCACAAGCACCGCGAGCGTGTCGCGAGCGAGCTGCGGCGTCTCCGATGCGCGTTCCTCCGTGTCGAGAACCTCGAAGAGACGCCCCGCGACGAGCGCAGCGAGTGGGACGATATACTGGCGACTACCGAGATCAGTGCTGCTAACGACTGCGAGGTCGAGGCCGCGTCCGCGTCGGTAGCTGGTCAGAGGAAGAGGAGACGTACACGAACGCGCTGATCAACGCCTTCCTGTGCGGGGCAGTCGACATCGCGGACGGCACGACGCCTCGCATGTTCCTCACCAAGCGGCTTTGCTGCAACCCAATGCGGATCTCCAAAAAGCTCGCCATGGGCAGGGTCGGCACCACAACGACCCCGAAGCGGCTCGACTCCACTACGTACAGACGGCATTCGAGGAACGCGAACGCAATCGCTCGTACCGAGAGCGAGCTGGACCGTCTGCGGCTCGGGTGCTTCCCGACTGCTCCACAGCGGTCGGATCTCACACGCCACCAACAGCGGACAGCGTCGCTGGCGTCCCCACAGTCATTGCTAGTGTTGCTTGATCGCCTCCGGGGCTTCGTTGCGCTGGGGCGTTTAGTTGACCAAGCGTTGCCACCGCTCCACACTGGCGTCAAACGGCGTCTGCCCTAGCCGCGGCCCCACGTGGGCCGCTGTCTGCCGCCGCTGCCCCCCTTCCGGAAGAAGATCTGTCTGCCGAACGCGTCGCGCATGACGTCTATGTGAAGCCCGCCAGCGACTTCAATGTCCGCCCGTGTGCCGTTGTTTTTTGTTGTGGGCGCCATCGCGAGGTTGCAGCAGGGAGTTGCGTTCTATGATAACGTGCGAACAACACGCGGAGATTTGACGCCCCACAGCGTGAGCTATTCAACGACCACCACCATCCGAGCTCTTGAATATTGTATATGGTCGTGACGTGGTCCAGAGACACCATGAGTTCGGCGGACAGGGGAGACTCGCCCCGTCGGCTGTCTCTTTCTCCACGATCGAGGCCACCCAGCGCCCAGTTGAGGTTCGCTGCCAATGACCCACTGCTCAGTGGCCTCTAGCGTCGAGAACGTGTCAGTGCCGCTGGTATTACGTAGTGTACGGGAGGCAAGCCGCGCATGTCGACCGGCGCATCCGGGTGGCTGTCTGCTGCTGGGGTGGCGCTCGGGAATAGACGAAGGCGACTGTCTTCCGTCTCCCGAAAACTGACTCCTGTCAGTGACAGTACAGTTTGTAGCGCCTCTTCAGTCGATTGAGCCACCCGTGGGAACAACAGCAACCGCGCGAGCATACAGGTCTGATCCATAGATCGATACCTCAAAAATGACAGAAGGTATGGCAGTCACAATATTAGGGGTGCAGTAGTCAAAGCTCGTGGAAATTTGTTTCATCGAATTTTATTTCAACCAATCAACGGTGAGTAAAATTGAATCCGGACTTGCTAAAGCAACATCCATTCAGGCACCATCCGGCACCATCCACTGCAAGGAAAAATAAACGCGTGAAACCTTCGAGGTGGAGCGAGAAAAAAAAGAAGAAAAGGAAGAAAAGGCGTCGGAAGAGGCGCGATGAAAGCTCGTCTAGTGACGAGTCCCGTAAGAAGAGCCGTAAGCAGCGGCCGCCGCCTGAGCACGACCAACGTCGCGCGGAGAGTGCCCCGACGAGGATGAGAAAAGCGACGCTGGGATCGAGGAGGCGTCGGATGAACGCGACGAAGACATCGT
>JAADVV010000580.1:0-14398 GCA_023335905.1 Pythium pyrilobum
CGCGTCCATGGAGCTGCTCACGCGGGTCTTCACGGGTCTACGCTATCGCTCGTCCGCGTCTCGCGTCGCCCCCGACACTCGCGTCCGCGAGCGCGTGCAGTTCCTCCAGCTCCTCCAGCGCGTCGAGCGCGAGCGGCTATACGACGACGCGACGTCGCCAGCGAGCTGCGCGGTCGTGGCGGCTCTTTTGCCACTGTACACTGGCCCCGCGGACCGTGCGTCGACGCTGCTGCACGCGTTCTGGCGCCTGCTGGGCCGCGCGGGCGACGCGGCCCGCGGCCTCGTGTGGCACGCCGGCCCGTGCCTCGACCTGCCACACCACGAGACCGACGGCGGCGCCGAATTGGACGCGATGCTGGACGCGTTCGAGGCGTTTGTCGCCGCGGCGGCTTCTCGACCGGCGCTCGTGACGGTCGCGACGTCCGTCTCGGACCGGTTCCTGCCGCCGCACCAGGTGGACGCCGTGAGGTCGCGCGTGCTCGCGGTGCTCACGCGCACGCTGGGCCCGCTGCGCGTGGACGAGATCGAGTACGAGCGCGTGTAGACTCGCAGCCTCACAGGGCCACGCTCTGGAAGGCGTCCGCGCACCACGCGTCCAGCAGCAGCGCGTCCAGCGAGCACTCGGTGGCACCGGTGGCACCGGTCGCGCCGCAGGACGCCGCCCACGCCTGCCGCAGCGCCGCGTTCGCGAGCCGGAACGCGCACGCGTCGATCCGCCGCTGCGTGCACGTCTCGGCCGGCTCGGCCTCGGCGAGCCCCGCGAGCTCGAGCACCCACAGGTCGCCCAGCAGCGCCGTGTCGTCCTGGCCGCCGAACACGAACACGCGCGGTGGCTCGCCGCTGCCTCCGCCCGTGAACGCGGTCGCCGCCCAGTACCGCGCTTGGACGACCCGATCGTCTTCGGCGACCGTGACGGCCACGCGCTGCCACGCCGCGAGCGTCTCCGTGACGGACTTGCGGCCGACGTAGTCCGCGGGCGAGAGCACGTGCGGCTCGGAAGTCGTCGCGCGCGTGCGCAGGCCCTGGCCGACGGCGAGCAGCTCCCAGGGCGTGACCAGCAGCGCGCGTCCGGCGTAGAACGGCTTGTCGCGGAACGTCGCCACGACGGGCGGCAGCGCCGTCCACACTCCCGTACTGGCCGCCGCGGAGTAGTCCAAGCGGTAGAGATCCGTGAGCGGCTTGCCGCTGCGGCCGCCGAACACGAACATGGACGACTGGGACGCGATCGCCGAGTGCTGGAACCGCGCGGACGGCGGCGAGCCCGTCGCGGCCGCGCCCACGTTGGTCCACGTGTACGTCGGCACGCACGGCACGAGCGTGAAGGAGGCGTCCCACGCGTGGAGCGTGCCCGCGCGGCCGTCCGCGGCCGTGTCCGTCACGCTGAGCGTCCAGCCGCCGGCCGCCGAGAACCCGCGGAACCTGCCGAGCGACTCGAGCGGCGTCGTGTCCGCAGAGCTGAAGCTCAGCGTCTGGCGCGCGCCCACGCAGGCGCCGCCCGCGGACGCCATCTCGGGCCGCTGCAGCGTCACGGGGAACGCGCGTCCACTCTCCGCGGGCGGCGTCACGCGGTGCTGGCCCGCTCCTAAGCCCGCGGCGTCGCTCCACGTCGTCTCGGTGGCCTGCGAGTCGAGCGGCATCGTCGCCGTTTGCTGCCGCTGCGGGTGCGTCGACGGCCCGGGCCCGAGCAGCTCGACGCGCAGCGTCTGCAGACACGCGTGCGTGACGTCCACCGTGACCACGAGGTCGGCGACGCACATGTCGGGCGCGTGGCCGACGCTGCCGGCCGTGACCGTCTCGTGGCCGTCGCGGATCGCGAGGTTCGTCTCCTTGTCACGCAGCGTCGCCGTCGCTTTCTGCGTCGTGGACGAGATCTGGAGGCTCCAGAGATCGCCGAGCGCGTCGTCGCTGCCGCCGTGGAGCGCGCGCCCGCCGAAGAGCAGCAAGTGGGTCCCCACGACGGCCATCGAGTGTTTCTCCCGCGCCGGCGGCGGGCCGCCCACCGTGGGCAGCTCCATCCACACGCGCGTGCGCGTGTCGAAGCGCCAGAGCTCGTTGCTGACGCCGACCGCGGTCGAGCAGACCGCCTTGGTGGCCGCGTTGCACGCGTAGCCGCCGCTGAAGCCGCCAAACAAGTAGAGGAACCCGTCGTCGAACGCCGTCAGCGAGTGGCCGCGCCGCGCGGACGGCAGTCTCCGCAGCGGCCGCGCGTCCACCGCGGCCCGCAGCCCCGCGTGGGTCGTGCGCTCGTCCATCGACCGCGCGTGGGCCACGAGCGACCACGTATTGAGCGGCGTCGCGAGTGTCTGCACCGTGCGGATGTCGCTGACACCGCCGATCGCGGCGTCGCGAAAGAGCGTGCGCACGCGGAAGCGGTACCACCACGTCGGCCTGAGCCCGCCCACCACGGCGGTCGTCGCGGCCGCCGGCAACACGCGCTGCAGGCGGAAGTCGTCGTTGGCCGAGCGGGTGGCCATCTCAACGACCAGCGCCTGCAGCGCGTGCGGGAACCCAAAGCGCGGCGCCGCCCACGACAGCGTGACGCTCGTCGAGTTGACGGCCGAGGCCGTCAAGTTACGAACGCGTTCGCGAGGCCTCGTGGTCGTCGCGTGCGACGCGCGAGAGAAGGCGTGCTCGGTCGAGAAAAAGCTGCTGCCGCCGCCGCCGCCGCCGCCGTCGATGCCCGCGCCGCCGCCGCCACCGCCAAAGTACCCGCCTCCTCCACCGCCGCCACAGTCCTGGCCGTCCTGGCCCTTGCCGCCGAGGCCGCGTCGACCGGGCGTGGGCCGCGCGGCCGCCAATGCAGCGCCGACCACCAGCGAGCCGCCGTCGCCGGCGGTGGCGAAGCACTTGCCCAAGCGCGAGACCACGTAGGACGCCGGCTGGCCCGCGACGCCCGGCGCAGACGGCGACGCGCCCGCGCCGCCCGTCGCGAGCGTCGTGTAGTCCGCGGCCGCGGCCGCGCGGCCATAGTCCACGTGGTCGTGGCGAGCGGGCAGCCCCACGAAGTCGCGCAGGTCGCCCTCGACGTAGACCGAGTGGTACTCGTCGCGCGCCACGCCCGTGACGCGGCCGTCGAGCGGGATCGACGCCGCGTCCGGGAAAAGCCCGCTCTCGGCGGTGCCCTCGGCGCCGGCGCCACCGCCGTGCGCGCAGCAGTAGTCGCTGGATCCGCCGCCGCCGCCTCCTCCAGCGACGAGCACCGTGGTGCCCGCGATCGCGACCTCGGACGCGCCTCCTCCGCCTCCGCCGGGGAACGCACCGGCGCCGCCGTCCCCTCCGCCGTTCCATCCGCCGCGGCCTCCGTTCGTGAAGCCCTTGCCACCGCCGCCCACGCGGACCGTGACGAGATCGCCCGGCGCCACGCGGAAGATGCCGCGCGCGAACGCTCCGCCGCCGCCGGCCCCCCACGCGGCTTTGCCTCCGCTGCCGCCGCCGGCTCCCCACGCGTACGCGTCGACGGCGACGACCTGGCGCGGCGGGGCGTCGTCGCGAGGGATCCGCGTGGTCTGCGGTGCGCCCGTGGAGAAGAAGAGCAGCTCGTCCAGCCGCTCGCCGCCAAACGCGATGGGGAAGAGCAGCACGACACCCGGCTCGCCGTCCTCGCCGACGGCCAGGCCGCCGTGGCCGACGCCGTGGACGTACTCGTGGTCGACAGCGTTTGCGGCCTGCGAGCGCGTCGCCGAGTGCAGCAGCAGCGTCAGGGAAGGAGGAGACGAGGACGACGGAGACAGAGGCACCGTTGCGGTCGTGGTGGTGTTGTCCACTCGGTAGTCGGTGAGGAAGTCGTCCGCGTCGACAAAGCCGCTCAGGCCGACGGCGTTGCGCGAGCGGATGCGCACGACGTAGCGCGTGTACGCGAGCAGACCCAGCGACGTCTCGAGCGAGCAGCTCCGCGAGGCGTCGTCAACGGCGGACGCGGGGACGTCCCGCCACGTCGACGACGCGTACTCTCGGATCTGCAACTCGTACGCGGTGACGGCCGTACCGCCGTCGCTCGCCGGCGGCTGCCACGTGACGCGCAGCGGCTCTCGCTCGATGGCCGGTGAACGAGGCGGACTCGGCTCGGCAGCGCGCGTTCGGAAGCGACGCGACGGCGTGCTGAAGGGGCCCACGCCGTTGGCGTTGGTCGCCGAGACGCGGAACGAGCAGCTCGTGTTGGGCGGGAGCGACGGCGTCGAGGACCCGACGGTGGTGGCGGTTCGTCCCGGAACGATCGCCGCTTGCACGGACCGCCAGCTGAGCTCGGCGCCGCATTTCTGCTGCAGGTGGAAGGAGAGCACGGGGAATCTGCTGGTGGCGGGGAGATCGGGCGTCGTCCACTGGACGCGGATGCGCGACGGCGTCGCGGCGAGCAGCTGCGGCGACGACGGCGCGCGCGGCAGCGGCGTGTCGGGCACCGCGAGCGGCTCGCTCGTCGTGCTCCAGTCGCTCCACTCGCGCGAGGCGAACCGCGCGCGCACACGGAAGGCGAGCGTCTCGCCCACGGGCAGCGCCGCCGCGAGGAAGCCGCAGTCGTCGATGCACACGACGTCGCGCGTGGACTGGACCGCGACCTGGTCGCCCGGTCCGCTGTAGGTCGCTGAGATGGTCTCGGCGTACAGCGTGAGCAGCGGCAGGTCGCCGGCGGCCGAGAGCGAGTCGAAGAGCACGACCCACTCGTACGTGCCCGCGGCGGCGTCGACGGCCGTGCGAACCACTTGGACGCTCCAAGTGGCGACGACGTCGAGCGTCTCGATCGCCTGCTTGACGACGGCCGCGCTCGCGTCGAACGCGATGGGCGGCGTGACCGTGTGCTGGTGCATGTCCAGCGGACTCGTGCCGTCGTACGAGATCGCCAACCAGAAGAAGCCGTCGGTGATGGCCTGGTCAGCGTCCGCGCGCGTGAGGATGCGCTGCTTCTCGTGGCGTGGCGTCGCGGCGGCGATGCGCATGCCGGAGATGGCGGTAGCGAGCGAGACCCAATGGCCCGAGCCGGAGACCGCGTACTGCGCCTCGTACGCGACGATCGGGTCGCCGTTGCTCGTGGAGATGGGCGTCGTGGACGCCGCCGTGTCGCGGAACGACGTCCACTGCAGCAGCACGTCGCACGCGCCTGGATGCCCCGGCCGCAGGGCCGCGACGCTCGCGACGACGACCGCGCGCGTCGTTATCGTTGGCGTCTGGGCATAGACACAGTCAAGGACAAGCAGCACCAGCAGCACCAGCACCAGCAGCGGCAGCGGCCGTGGGGGCTGCTGGGTATGGTGGAGGCAAGCCATTCGCTCGGTGCGTCCCGTTGCGGAGACCATTGGATGGTCGTGTTGGTCTTTGGGATCTTCTTGCCACCAGGCGTCTCTTCGGGGATACTCGTATTAATCCCCCCCCGGGGTCCTATTAATCTCCCTCGCTTCTATGACCTCTGAATGACCTCGGCGAGCCGCTCAAAGTCGCCGAGCTCGTTGTACACGTGGGCCGAGAGCCGCACGTAGAGCGCGCCGTGGACGCACTTGACGGGCACTTCGATGCGGTGGGCCCCGTGGAGCGTGTCCTGGATGTGCTTGGCGTCGCTCGAGCTGTTGGGCGCGTCCACGGAGTTGCAGTCGACGCCGAAGACGCGGCGCGACGGCAGCCGGACGAGCCGCATCGCGTGGCGCTTGTGCGCGGGGAAGGCTCGCGCGCGCGCGCGCGCCTCGTCCATGCCCCACGCCGCGTACAGCAGCTCGGTGGCGTCCTGCACGAGCGTGTGCATGTACTGGCGGCAGCGGGAGACGTCCTGGACGTTCCAGAAGTCGATACACTGGGGCAGACTCAGCCACGGTGCGTAGTCCTGGAGGCCGATCCACATGAACGCGCTCTGGAAGCCGTCCAAGAAGCCGTGCGAGACGACGCGCGGCAAGATCTGCGTGCGCTGCGTCTGCTTGACGGGCGTGCGCTTGTTGACGTGGAGAAACGCCGCGCCCTTGGGCGACGCGAACCACTTGTGGCAGTTGCCGACGTAGTAGTCGGCGTTCAACGCGTCGAGATTGAGAGGGAGATTGAAGAGCCCGTGGGCGCCGTCCACGAGCACGGCGATGCCGCGCGCGTGGCAGAGCCGCACAATGTCGTGCACGGGCAGCAGCACGCCCGTGTTGGACGTGATGTGATCCACGACCACGAGCGGACACCGCGCGCCGCGCGTCGCGGCGATCTCGTCCAGCGCGCGCGCCAGCTTGTGCAGCACGACGCCGTCGTCGTACGACTCGGGCAGCGTCAGCGGCTCCTCGTGGACGCGCAGCGTCCTCGCGCGGCGAGAGCTCTCGAGACTCGTGAGCATCTTGCGCACGGCGCCGTACCGCGTGCTGAAGCAGACTACGACGTCGTCGCCTCGCGTCTCGGTCTCCTCTTCGAGTGGCGCGTCGCGCAGCACCGAGTCCAGCACGGCGTGGAGTCCAGAGGTCGCGTTGGGCAGCAGCACGAGCTCCTCCGGGTTGCCCACGTGGAGCACGCTCGCGAGCGCCGTGATAGCCTGCACGACGAACGGGAAGAGCAGCCGGTCGTTGAAGAGCAGCGGCTGCGCGTCCGCGCGCGCGCGCCACGCCGCGGCGACGCGGCTCGCATACCGCGTGGGCCCGCCGAACGCGCCGTGGTTGAGGTACGTCCACTGTGCAAAGTCGATCGTGAAGAGCCGCTTGTTGTTGTTGTTGCTGTCGCTGTCGAGACGCCGCGAGAGATCGACAACGTCGGTGGCGTCGAGCGCCGGGAGGAACGTCGCCGGGTCGGGCAGGTCGCGCGGCATGTCGCCGGCGAAGAGCGCGGCCGCGGACGGCGTGTGGAACGAGCCGAAGGCCTCGTAGCCTGTGCCGAGCGTGGCCATGCGACGCGAGAGCACGCACGGCGCGCAGGAAGTCGCGGACGCGCGGCGCCACCACGCGGCCATTAGAGAGATTTGCTGCTGGGGAGGGGGAATGTTGGTTGAGAGGGGATCAACTGTTAAGAACGTGTTACACATGCAGTTGGATGCGTTACCGAAGATGTAGCCATGTTATGTTATATGTTGGGTAGAAACTACTATTGCTCGAAAAATGGAGATGCAAATGGGAGCAGGAGAAAGAAGAAGAAAAAAAAATGGGGCCCTCGCCAAGCCGTCGCGGCAGGCTGCGGAACCCCTGGTGGTTGCAGTTGGCCGCACGCGGCACACACACGCAGGTAGCCGCGCGGCTCTGGAGCCGGGCTGCTGGAGCAGGAGCCGCTTCCATCGCTTGGCTCGTTTCCTTCTCTACCGCGAGCCCAAGTGCCAGTCGAACGTGCTCTTCCAGTTGCTCACCTGGATGCGCTTCGTGCCGGTGCGGAGCTCGAGCATGTGGCGCGCGCACGGCGTCATGGCGGTCGCTGGGAGCCGAAAGTTGGCGCGGAACTCGGGCGTGTAGTCGTCCACGAAGCCGAACTCGTCGTTGTAGTACTGGCACTCCATGAGCTCGATCTGCTCGAGTGCCTTGTCGCGGTTGTTGCCCGAGACCCAGAGCGCGTCACCGTAGATGTCCTGGAAGAGGTTAAAGTTCTTGACGACGGACCGCGTGCGCGCGTCCGTGTCCGACGAGAATGCCACGGCCTGCGTGAGGCTGCGGCGGATCTTGTTCTTCGGGCAACCGAGCCCGGACGACTGGAGGATGCCGAAGAGCGCGTCCTTCTCGTACGAGTACGACAGGTTGCCCAGGTCTGAGCCGCTCACCCACTGCCAGTACTGGTTGGGCAGCCCCGAGAAGAAGGGCGCGAGCTGCGGGTAGTTCTCGGCCTTGGTGCGCGTCATGCCGGTGGCCTGCCAGTCCATCGTCATGTTGGACGTCGAGGTCGGGCAGACGTCGGACGCCGAGAAGATGCACTGCTGGAACGCGTAGTTGGAGGTCTTCTTCTCGACGTCGGTCATGTTGCGCCCGACCTGGCAGTCGTAGAACATTTGGTGCACGAGATCGACGGTCGCACTAGGTAGATAGATAGATAGATAGAGAGAGAGAGAGAACCGGTTAGTTCGCCTAGGAGGCAGACCCACGTAAGGCAACAGTGGAAATACTCACTGGTGGTTGTAGAAGATCGGGTCGGCGGACATGCCAAAGCCGCCCATGGCGCCGAGCGCCGTGTTGTGGATCGTGTTGTGCGTGCCGTACTGCAGGTTCTGGCTGAAGATCGCGTACTGGTACGAGCCGCTGAGCAGCTTGGCGAGCGTCGAGTACCCAAAGCCCGACGGGAACGCCTTGCTGAGCCAGTCGCTGCGCGGGATGCAGCGGTTGCAGCTCGCGGCAGGCACCTGCGACGAGTGGCAAAAGTTGGCCATGTACGTCGCGTTCGCGCAGTTGCCCGACGACGCGTAGCCGTTGATCATGTTGCTGCCCGTCGGTCCCAACGAGCCGCCCATGTCGGAGAGGAAGCTCGAGCAGCCCTGGAAGGTCGTGCACTCGCCGGCCATCTTCTTGGCAAAGTCGGCGTAGTAGTCCCAGTACGGCACGGTGAGGCAGGCGAAGCGCGGCTCGAGGCTGCGCAGCATGCTCTCGTACGCGTACAGGAAGCGGCGGTGCCAGAAGAGGAAGCCGCACGTGCGGAAGGCCTCGTTATTGGACTCGTACTGCGAATGCACCTCGATGAACAGCGTGTGGAGACCCTGCACCATGGACGCGTTCACGGCGTCGAGGTAGAGCTGCTTGTCCGCGGCCGCGAGCGATGCCCAGGACTTGCGCACGCGCGGGCCGCAGCTCGGCGCGGTCGCGTTGTTTGTCGTGTTGGTGGCGGTGGTGGGTGCTGGTGTCGTCGTGTTGCCGTCCGCACTTCCGGCGGAGACCGTACCCGGCATGAACGTCGTTGGCGCTGGCGTGGCAGTCGTTGGCGCTGGCGTGGCAGTCGTGGGCGCTGGCGTGGTTGGCGCGGGCGTGGAAGGATCCGGGGCTGGCACCTCAGTGGGGGCCTGGGTGGTCGGATCCGGGGCGGGGGTGTCGCCCTGCGCCAGCACGCGCTGGAGCCCACCCCCCGTGGTGACACAGACAACGGCACACACGTACAAGACGCGGACGAGCGACCTGAGGTTCATGGTCAGACAGCGACGAGAGAAGAGAAGACAGAGACTGGCGGGCGCAGTGGCGGTGGCGGTGGAGGTCTACCGAGCAGAGCGGCAGTGGGACTCTCCCACGGGGCGTGAGAGGGTAAGATGGGGAATGTCAGTCGCCGGCTTCAGGCAGAAGCGTCGTGGTTTATCGATCGGCCGCGTTCTTCCTGGGTTTCTAGGCCCCTTTGTTTCTGCGGTAGTGGAGTGGTTATCAGCCAGAACCGTCGACTGTATCCCGGTGGGCCTGGAGGATCCATTTTCCGCCCTGAACTCATGACCGCAGGTCGCCAGAACGCTCCGAAAGCACGCTCCCGCCGGCTTCCAACGCCAGCGGCCGGCGGAAGCTTGCGCGAAGCTGCGGCGCGCTGGAACTGGAGCCATGTTGAATGGATTTCACCCAATGAGTGATGTTTTTGTCGAGTATCAGCCAATCAAAAACTGTAAATCAGGTTTCTCTCCCCGATCGAGTCCGAAAAGGCACGTTAGGTGCACGCACGAGAGTGGTGCGTTCTTCCGCCCCGTGTGGGTCATGATGGCCAGCCACCGGCGTCACTCGATGCCCCCACCCCGTCGAACAGACAGCTCTGTGTTGAGATGCTGTACTGTTGGTGGGACATTCTCCACTGGAAGACCTGGCATTACCACTACGATAATAACGGATTGGCGGATGGGCGTGTAGAGTCGAGGGAGAGTGCGGCTTGGGACGGTGTCGATGCCCATGAACGCGAGCGGAACGCACGCGGAGCAATGCGGGGACGGCGGTAATTCGACTAGTCGAGCGTGGCACGTTCAGCACTTACAGTTGGTGGGTGGCATCGTGCCACTGGCACGGAAGGAAGGATAAGGAGTCGTTGGCGCCAACAGACTTTGTTGGTGGTGATGATGCATCCGAAACCAACGCTCCCCGTGGGCTCGGCGAGAGCCGGAGACTGTCCAGTTGCGGGTTTCGTCACACGCTGCACGCAAGGATGTGCGACCGAGCGGCGTCCCCATGGCGAGGTCTGGATCTCTTCAAGGAGGTTGCAGTACCGCCAACAGCTCACATCGATTAGAGTGAGTTCAGCCACCACCAACAGTTGACGTTGAAGTCGCCCCCACGAAATCCTTGCCACCACCAACAATGTTAGACCGCCAACACCAACAACGTTAGACCGCATCCACCAACAGTGTTGATGAAGAAAGCATTCGTGAATTTTCCATCGTTTCTTCTCTTTCTTTTCTTCGTCTATTTAGTATTCTTTGAGCGTGAGGCGGGGCACGATGTTCATGGCCTGGAGCTCCTGGAAGAGCAGCTTACACGCGTACGGGATGCGGATGCTCACGACCTTCTCCTCCGACTTGCAGTACTGGCACCAGCCTTCGTAGCCCAGCATGCGGCAGCCCTGGCACACGTCCGCGCTGAACGCGTCACTCGAAATCATCAGACGCTCCATGAGCAGCATGCTCGCGCCGTAGCCGATCAGGCAGTCACGCTCCATCTCGCCGAGACGCAGACCACCGTCACGCGACCGACCTTCCGTGGGCTGACGGGTAAGCACTGCACGGGGACCACGCGCTCGCGCGTGCATCTTGTCCATCACCATGTGCTTGAGCTTCTGGTAGTAGATCGGACCCATGAAGATGTAGCACAAGATCGGCTCGCCCGTGATACCCGACGTGAGGTAGTCCTTGCCGGCGTAGTTAAAGCCGTTCTTCACCAGCTCACGCGAGCAGTCGAGCACGTTGTCGGCCGTACCGTACTTCTCACCGAAAGCCGTACCGTACGCGCGTCGCCCATTGAGCACACCGGCCTTGCCGGCAATGAGCTCAATCATCTTGCCGACTGTCATTCGACTCGGGAAGCCGTGCGGGTTCATGATCAGATCCGGACAGATACCTTGGTCGTTGAACGGCATGTCTTCCTGGTTGCGGATCGTACCGCACACACCCTTTTGACCGTGGCGACTGCTGAACTTATCACCGATTTCTGGGCGACGCGTCTGGCGCACCAGGACCTTCACCAAGAAGTGGTTCGCTTCCGAAGATGTGAGCAGAACCTTGTCCACGTATCCAGGAATGGGGCCCTTGTATGTCGTTGGCGCCGGCGAGTACGTAACGTCCAGAGGATCGCGGCCGTCCACCGAGTCGTTGAACTGCGTCGGCTGCTCTTTGTTGATCATGATCGCACCGTTCTGGACGATACCTCCGACGCGACTGATACCATCAGCGTCCAACGACGCGTACTTCGCATTGCGGAAACCCATACCGGCTCCGGCACCGCCACCCGAGACAAGGCTGTCGAAGTCTGGGGGCCCGACGATGCGATCGTACGAGCCGTTCGCGTACTTCTTGATCATCGTCTGGTACTTCTTGAACACCATACAACGGCCGAATCCACGGTCCAACGAGGCCTTGTTCAGCACAATGGCATCTTCGATATCGTAGCCGGAGTAACTCATGACGGCAACCGTTGCGTTCTGCCCAGCAGGCACATTGTCGAAGTTGACGAGGTCCAGCACGCGGGTCTTCACCATCGGCATTTGCGGGTAAACCATCGTATACAGTAGCGTGTCGATACGTTCGTACTGGTTCATGGCGATCGTACCGATAGCTTGCTTACCCATGGCGCACTGGTATGTGTTACGCGGCGACTGGTTGTGGTGCGGGTACGGAATCAAACCTGACACCACGCCAAGAATCGTCACAGGGTCGATCTCCAAGTGCGTCGTGCGGTCACCAATCTCGCTCTCGTGAAGCGCGACTAAGCAGTTGTTCTCCTCATTGACATCCACGTACTCGACACAGCCTTCGACGATAAGCGAGTGCAGATCACGCTTACCCGCTTGCAGTTCATCTAGGTGCTGCTGTGTGAGCCGAGTCCGGTGGGTGACTGGATCGATCAGCAGCAGTGGACGACACACACGGCCACCGTCCGAAGCAATGTACACCACGCGTTGCACGTCGTGCATCATCACGGAGACGAATTCACCGATGAGACCGGCACGACGGATGCGACGCAACCGCGTCACAAACGTGCGTGGGTTAACGTGCGTTCCGATAATCACGCCGTTTAGAATGACCAGGTACGTCGCCGCGTGGTTGATTTCTTCACCGGAGCTGAGAGAGACATCCGTGACACCCAGATCGAAACACAGCCGCTTAATTGGTCCAGCTTCATCATCCGACGTCACGTGGCACAACAACGCCAAGTTCTTGACGAGACCACACGCTTCACCTTCCGGAGTATCGGCAGGACAAAGCATGCCCCACTGCGACGGCTGCAATGCACGCGGACCGGAGACCTTCCGCGTCTTCTCAAACTGGGACGAAATACGCGTCATCATGCCGAGCGCCGACATGTACGACAACCGCGAAAGGACGTGCGTAACACCGGCTCGATCCATGCGGAATCGCTTCAGCGTCCAGTTTCCCGTTGAGAGAGCGTGGTAGAATCCTTGTGTAATTGTGTCCGTGCGAATGCACTTGAGGATATCAAACACCGACGCACGGTTGGGCTTGCTGAGCACCATGTCGGCCTGACGCTTGAGGTCGCTGTTAAAGCGCTTGAACAAATCTTCAAACAGCAAAGAGAGTAGCTGGCCAGCCAATTCGAGACGCTTGTTTCCGTAGTAGTCTTTGTCGTCGAGCTGCGTGCGGTCCTTGTCGGTCACGATGATGCGACGCACAATGTGGGCCACATAGATACACTTGAGGCGAAAGTTGTAGTCCTCGCACGGCACGTGGTTAAGCACGAGGTTCGCGAGCGCCGAGCGGGCCGCATCCGGAAGCGAGCGGTCGTTCTGGTGGTTGCCGCCACCGCCGCGGCGTGCGTTGCCGTTCATGGCACCAGCCTTGGTGATGGCGTTCATCTTGGAACCAATGTACTCGAGTGCCTGTAGCTGCGTGAAAACCTTGAGATCCGAGGCCTCCTCAAACGACGCCGTGAGCGCATCCGAGATGTCCGATTCACTACCGATAAGGGATACGATCTCCTGGTCGCTCTCCATCCCCATGCCGCGCAGCACGATCACGATCGGGATGTCGCTGCCAAACGAGTTGGACTTGAGGTAGACACGGTTCTTGTTGATGAAAATGTTGGTGCGCGACTTGCGCTCGTGGGTCGACGACGTGATGGACGCGCACACGTTCTGCTTGGCGTCCTCTTCGATGATCACGCGGTTCTTGCTCAGCTGCTCGTGGATGAGCACGACTTTCTCGACGCCCTTGACGATAAAGTATCCTCCCGGATCGTATGGGCACTCCTTGAGCTTGGCGAGCTCGGCCTCGCCCTTCTCCGTGAGCACGCAGTTGGCCGAGCGCAGCATGATCGGGATGCGGCCGATAAGCACCTTGTTGTTGGTCACGATCTTGTTGCCGCGGCGGTAGCGCACGCTCACGTACACGGGCGCGGCGTACGTGCGGTCGCGCAGGCGGCACTGGTGCGGTGTGACCGACGATGACACAAAGGCCTCCTCTTCAATGCTGGGCGAGCCAATGTGGATGTCCGTGTACTGGAGGAAAAACTTGGGGTCGGCGTCGCTGCGCACCATGTTGTTGGCCTTGGCGCGCACGATGTTCTTCATGTCGACGCTCGTAAAGTAGTTGAACGAGTCGATGTGCTGCTTCACGAGTCCGCGCAGCTGGAGGAAGTACGGCAGCAGCTTCCACTTGTCCTCGACGTTCTTCACGGGCCGCTCGAGCTCCGCGAGCGACGCAGCCGACGCCGACGCGTACGCGTCCGCCGGCGGCGGCCGTTGCCCCATGGACGGAGACGGCGCCATGTGCCCACGCACCAAGAGAGGAGAAAGAGAGAGAGAGAACGGCGGCGACGGGAGAATGCGCTTCGATCTATCTACTGGTGGGGGAAACCAATGGACTCGGAAAAGGAAACCCACACTCGCGAGGAATGGCTGGGTGGAAGGCGTGGGACGAGGGACCACGAGGGACAGGGTGTAATGTGAGGTGGACCACATGGATAGTATTGTGTGGACTACACTACTAGAAACATTCAAGTAACATTCACGCGACATCATCACCCTCCCAACGAGTCGGTCTCCGACTGTTCAGGTTGAAGAGACCACCAGAAGATCGGGTTGGTACGAATTGACTCGGAGATGGATCGACATCACTCCATCAAGTCTTGATTCAAGACGGGTTGCGATGAATAGCTCTTTCTGCGTTATTGTATTGCTTGGTTGTCACTAGGCTAGAGATCGGGCCCACACCACTTCCGATCGTCATCGTTGAAAACACAAAATGGGTGCAACCACCTCAAAACGTCCTGGTGGAGGTTCTCCATAAAGACAAAACAGAATCGCAAGCAGGAACGACACTAATAGTAGCCAATATATGTCAAGACGGCTGGCTGCC
>JAADVV010000581.1:0-14372 GCA_023335905.1 Pythium pyrilobum
AATCCGGATATTTCAAAATTCCCGTGTCAAAACCAGGTGACTGTAACATTTACAGGAGGACACCCACATCTCTCTCGCCGTAGTCGTCCTCATCCTCCGTCCGCGCGGCCCCACCACCGCCCATGGACGAGTCGTCGCCGCTCGGCGCCGCGCGGTTCCCGCACCACCGGGGGCGCAAGCAGCGGCTACCAACGTGCTTGCCACCAGCGTCAAGGTGGTTTACAGGGTGGTCGAGGTCGCGCTGGGCGTGGTACCGGTACTTGTGCAGTTCGCCGCCACGGTGGCTGTGCTGCTGCGCGACGTCGAGCTCTCGTGGCGCGTCGCCGGCGTCGTCTTGGGCGTGTACGCGTCGCTGCTGGTCGAGTTGGCCGCGGGCGTACCGCTAGGTGGGCGGTCCACGAGTGGATCAAGCTGAACGCGTCGGAGCACTACATGGGGCCCAGAGATCGAGCAGGCGTGGGCGCGCGACCGCGCCACCTCTGGCCGCGTGCAGGCGCTCGCGGCAGCTGATCGACGACAGCCCGATGCTGCTCACCGGCCTCGTGTTCTCGTCCGCGGCCACGGGCTCGCCGTCGCCACGAGCCACCGGAGACGGCAAGCCCCCGCTCACGCCGATGCGCGCGTTCGTGACCGTGCTGCTGCTGTGGGACTGTCTGCGGTATGCCAGTTTTCTCTGGCACGCCATCGAGACGGCGCGCAGCGGCGTGGAATTACTGGCGCTGCGTGGCGACAGATTTGTTGTGGGTGGACGCGATGACGCGGATAGTGAGACGCCGGCCGAGCGGAGTGGTGGCGGTGGGAGAGGCGGTAGAAAGGCACGGTCGTCGTACCCGTTGGAACTGGCACCACCACGCTGATGGAGATGAAAGGTGTGTGCGTGGCGGTGGCGTCGCAGGACGTGGGGTCATCTCCGACACTTCTGATGAGTGTGGACTGGGCCGTGTGGCAAGGAGAGCTGACCATGATCCACGGCGCATTCGGCAAGTCGCTGCTGCTGTCTGCCGTGCGCGGCGGCGACACGTCGGCCGTGCCGCTCGTCCACGGCGCGTTCCAGCCTCTCCGCTCGAGTTGCCGCGTGGCGTACTGTTCGCAAGATCCGTGGCTGCAGGCGCTGTCGATCCGTCAGAACGTTCTGTCTGGGACGGTGCTGGACAAGCACAAGTACTGGGCCGTTGTGGACGCGTGTGGACTGCTAGAAGATCTGAACGCGCTTCCCGCGGGCGACGCTACGGTCGTGGGCCAGCGCGGCATGAACCTGTCGAGCCGCCAGACGGCGCGGACCACGCTACGCGGACACCGATGTGTACCTGCTGGACTGTCCGCTGGCGAACGTGGACGCGGTGGTGCAGTGCGAGATCTTCCACAAGTGCATCGTGGAGCTGCTCGTGATCAAGACCGTGCTCGTCGTGGCCCACAACTGAGAGTACATTGGCTCCTCGCTGGTCGACCAACTCGTGGACGTGCAGCCCCTCGCTGTGACCGTAGTGAACCGTCGTGGACCGTCGCGCAAGTCAATAACAGACCGCAGCAGCGGAAGCCCGAGCGTGACACGGCGAATGCGAGACTACCAACAGACCGTGGTGAGACGCCCCACGAACGATAGGTCCCTGTGGCTGTCCCCCCTGTCGAGCGAGTCGCGCGTGCTGGCTCAACGGGTCCAGTCGCTGTGAGCACGACGAGAGTTCTGCGGACAAGCCTGTTGTGGCCAAGGCGCCGAGGGCTGCGATGAGGCAGTACGTTGCTGGCGGCGACTGGAAGCAACATCTGTACCTGGTGATGGCCGTGGTGTTCTCCGTCGCGTGGGGGGTCATACGTGTCGCGCGAGACGTGTGGTTCAGGAAGTGGGCCGAGATGGCGAGCATGTCCACGGGCCGCCACAGCAGCAATACGGCGAGACTGTTCTGGTGCCTTGGGGTGGCCAGCTTCGTGCTCGAGCTCATGGCCCGTGCGTTTGTGGTCGCCGTCAATTCGGTTACCCTCGACCACATCTTCACGGCCATGCCGCGCGCCATTCTTCACTCGTCCATGGCGCTGTTCTACCACACACCACGCGCTGCTCGGCCCGATTGCGCTGCCTGCTCGGCCCGATTGGCGTGCTCGTGCTCGTCGAGGGGTACGCGCTGGCGACAAAAAGGCACTGTCAATCACGTTTTGCATGCAGCTCATTCTGCTGTCCCAGCGCGAGAGCTCAAAACACCTTAGACTCCTGTCCGAGCTCGTAGAAGATGAGGACGTGATCCGCGCGTTCGGTGAGCAGCGAGTCATTCACGTCTCCATCGTGCTCAATGGACACAGCGGCGCGATGATGCGGCTGCAGTACATGGCCAACGTGCTCAACGACAGCGCGATCGTGCACTGCGACAGTATCGACGCAGCTCTCCTGGTGGCTCTGATCGGCGTCATGTCGCTGCGGTCGCTGGCGCCGGTCGAGGTCGGGCTCGTGTTGCTGTACGCATTCTGGAAGCAGCACGAGATCATCTCCCACTTCAGTACCGGTCTTAGTCAACTCGTGGGTCGGCATGCAGTGCGTCGAGCGACTACAAGTGTACGCTCGTCTCCCTCAGGAACCAGCGACGGACCCGTTGATCGGTGAGCTCGTGTCTATCGGCCGTTCCGACGCGACCGATGCGCCGTGGCCGCCGTGGGGGAAGGTCGTGTTCGAGCGAGTCTGCTTCACCCAGGCCAGCGGTCCAAGTCGCTGGAGAACCACGCGCTCGCGCTTCGCAACGTGTCGTTCGCAATCCGCGCCAGTGAGAAGATCGGCGTCGTCGGTCGCACCGGATCGGGGAAGAGCTCGATCGCGATGGCGCTGCTGCGCGTGCACCCACTGCGCAGCGGCCGCATTCTCATCGACGGCGTGGATCTGCGGCAAGTGCCTCTCCCAATTCTAAGACACAGCGTGACGGTCATCACGCAGTCGCCAACGTTTTACTACAGTTCGATTCGCGAGTACCTGGACCCGTTCCACGAGTTCGATGACACGCGGTTTTGGCGCGATCTGCTACACGTAGATCTGGGCCGCCCCGTGGCGAGTCTGGATGACGAGCTGCTGGACAACGGCGGGAACTGGAGCCAAGGACAGCGTCAGCTGCTGTCCTTTGTGCGTGCGCTGCTCAAGCCGTCGCGCGTGGTCATTTTGGACGAGTCGTTTTCGTGCATCGACCAGACGTGCCAGGAGACGATATTGCGGATCCTGCGCGAGGGCTTCCGCGAGTCGACGGTGGTGCTCATCACGCGTTCGACCGTAAAACTTGGTGGTGTGGGAAGGCGAGTTGGTGGAGAGCGGCGCCGCCGTGGAGCTCGCGGCGGACGCGTCGTGCGTGTTCTTGCAGTTGTTGGAGACGTGATTAAAATCACATTAACTTCCAAATCAGTAGGTTGCCACGATTACAAGTTTGGAAGTATTGTAACCTCGTGAAGTGACAAAAGCGTACCCCTCCCATTCATCCGTCGACCCAAAGCACGGTGAAGTGATGACTGATTTCTCAAAACCAGGTGATACCCCCCAACGCGCCGGCCTCTGGATCACCTGCTTCAATGCTCT
The DNA here is from genome assembly GCA_023335905.1 of Pythium pyrilobum. Taxonomy (NCBI): domain Eukaryota; phylum Oomycota; class Peronosporomycetes; order Pythiales; family Pythiaceae; genus Pythium; species Pythium pyrilobum. The sequence goes on from JAADVV010000581.1 coordinate 3,545, forward strand.
TCTGGTCTGGCGGATCCACTCACCAAGCAAGCGGTTCAGAAACATCGAAAGAAGGTCCTGCGCCACGCTCCGCTCCGCTCCCCTCCTCCCGTCTCGTTCCGACACTCCTCCTCCTCTCTCCGTCCACCCACCATCAGCATGAGCACGCCGGCGCCGTCGCTGACGCCGACGCTGACGGCTGCCGCGTCGCTCGAGCCGACCGTCGGCCCGCACGCGCTCACGCCCGTCGAGCCCGCGCCGCTCTGGTCGGCGCAGCTCTCGTCGGTCGACTACTCGTTCATGATCGGGCTGCCGCTCGCGGCGCTGGTCGTGGTGCTGCTCATCCTGCGCGTGCTGTGGCGCCCCAAGGGCGGCCCCAAGTTCCGCCTGCCGAAGCAGGTCCCCACCTACGGCACGCTCGACTCAGACGCCGAGAACAACCACGGCCACTACGAGTACGACGGCGACTCGAACGACCTAATCTACGCCGGCCAGGTCGCCGGCCGCTACGACACGCGCTGGACGCGCACGTTCGACTTTACGTTCCTCGTCGGCATGGTGGTCTTCGCGGCCGCGCTGGTCGCCATCACGAGCGTGTACAAGCCGGCGCTCTGGTCGAACGGCCGCTTCTGGCTCTCGCTCGTCCCCAAGCTCGCGATCATGATGGGCGTGTCGACGCTCGGCGGCATCATCTGCCGCCTCTTTTGCATCGTCGACGAGAGCGGGTACGTGCTCACGGAGCGCAACTCGCGCTTCAAGGTCAACTACACGCGCAAGTTCCAGCTCCTCGCGGCCTACTTGATCCCGCTCGTGATCAAGCCAAGCGCCGAGTGCGACTGCGACGGCGCGCTCGAGCTCGCGTGGGGCGACTTTGCGACGCTGCTGGCGTTTCTGGCGCTGATCAAGCCCGTGCGCGAGCGCTCGACGTTTTTCATGCTGCAGTTCAACTCGCTCGACCGCCCGGAGGACCGGCCGCACACGCTTAAGTGGATCGTCGCCGGCAACATCTTCCCCGCGCTCTTCGTGCTGCTCTTCTTCCGCTGGCTCTTTGCGCGTACCGCGCAGTCCGATCTCGTGTTCATTTTGATCTTTGTGACCTCGATCGGTGACGGGCTCGCCGAGCCCATCGGCATCGCGTTCGGCAAGCACAAGTACTCGACGAGTTCGTGTCTCTCCAAGCGCAAGTACACGCGCAGCTACGAAGGCAGCGCCGTCGTGTTCCTCTCGGGCATGGTCTTCCCGGCGGCGCAGTACTTTGACTTTGGCTCGGCCGCGCAGCTGCTCGTGACGATGCTCGTGCTGCCCTTCGTCGCGGCGTACGCCGAGGCCACGGCACCGCACACGATGGACGCGCCCGTGCTCATGGCCGCCACGGGCGCCGTGCTCTACATCGTTATCCACACGGTCTAGCGCGACGGCTCGACGCCTTGTCCCTCGACGGCTGCGAAAGGCTCCACCACCACGAAGGGTCCAACGAACAACATACATGGGAATGGATGGTCTTGCGTTTCTCACTGGTGTATTGTTGCGTTGAGTGTGTGTCCTCATAAGTTACCGACGGTCGGCGTCCGACGTCCTCGTCATCCGCCGGTATCCCCCATTGTGGCTGCTCGCAGCGGACGCCGCGCGCTGGTCTCGTGTCGCCGCCGCCGACATCGAGCGGTGGTCTCTTGTCGTCGTTGCTGCCGACGTCGAGCGGTGGTCGCGGTTGCCGGCCGGCGTCGGTGGCTCGACCCGCGGCGGGGCCTTGGCGGCGCCGCGGAATGCCGTCTGCGCGTTGTAAAACCCGCGAAGCGACGCCATGTGCTCGTCCGTGAAGGGCGTGGCGGACACGTGCTCGACCTGCAGCCACGTGTGCTGCAGCGCCATGGCGGCCGGCGGCCGGTCGTACGCGTTGATCGCGAGCAGGTACTCGATGAACTTGACGGCCTGCGGCGACACCTCGTTGAGGAGCTCGGGCGGGAACTCGTAGTTGCCCGCGACGATCTTGTCCTCCACCTGCGACATAAACTTGGCGTCGAATGGGTACCGACCGAAGAGCAGCAGGTACGCGAGCACGCCGATGGCCCACACGTCGACCTCGGTGCCGTAGCGCGAGTCCTTGCCGAACATCTCGGGCGCCATGTAGTGGCACGTGCCGTTCATGCCCGTCATCTCGCCGGTGCGGCCGCGGTGCGCGAGCCCAAAGTCGATCAGCACGACGCCGTCGGCCACGTCCGCGGTGCGGCACATGACGTTGTCGAGCTTGATGTCACGGTGAGTGATGTGCTGCTTGTGGAGATACGCGACGACCGTGAGCAGCTCACGGATGATGAACGCGACGTCGCACTCGCGCAGCGGCCGCTCCGGGTTGGCGCAGATCACGTCAAGCAGGTCGCCGCCGTGGACGCGCTCCGTGACGATCACAAACTTTTCGTCGTCGTCGAAAATGTCGAGCAGCTTGAGCACGCTCGGGTGGCTCACGCGCTTGAGGATGTCGAGCTCCTCGGCGAACGCGAGCCGCCGCTGCGGCGTGCTCAGGTACTCCTTGCGCACGATCTTGGCCGCGGCCTCGAAGCGCGGCGACTGGTACGCGCGCACGCGGAAGACCTGGCCCGTCTTGCCCTCGCCCAGCAACTCCATGCACTCGTAGGCGTCCTCGAAGTAGAGCGACGCGGCGCCGCGGTCCGTCGTGCTGCGGAACGCGCTGGCGGCGCGCGCCGTCCGCGTCTGCATGTCCGAGGCCGAGGACGCGGCGGAGGAGGACGCACAGCAGCACGAGAAGAGGCCCCACCCCATGGCGACCAAGACAGCGGGCTGAACTGGGATTCAGGTGTGCGACGCGAACGAATGAAGCGCGGAACGCACCGGGACGACGCGGGTTGTTCTCCGTCAGTCAGGCAGACGACGCTGAGCGGACTCGAGCGACACGCAGAGTCGCACACGCAAAGAAGGGAAGGCCGCGACAAGGCGCACGACCGACGGCGGCAGAGAGAGCGAGAGAGCGAGCAGAGAGCACAGCGAAATGTAGGATGATGGCCGATGCGTGTCATGGTGTTGCAGGCGAGGGAGTGATGGTGGAGGGATCAGCAGCTGGGGATAGGCGGCAAACGGTCGCGCGAATGTGGCGCGAAGGGAGCAGTCGTAGAAACGTGATTGGGAATTGTTGAGAAATTAGCGGTGAAACCGTTGTTTTGGAGGTCCGGGGCAAGGGCTTGGGACCCATAACTTGTAAGGCGGACAGCGCGGAGTTTGATGTCCAACATCTTGGTGCCCATCCAACGAGAAATGGACCTTGGGATAGAAAGCCGCTGTGCGGTTGCGGTGCCCCCTAAGAAGGGGAGTCCCGAGAAATTAAAGAAATTTATCACGTCATAGCCTTTCGGCCATGGGCTACAACTGGGGCCAAGTTCTCAGGGTATAATCCGGATTATGTCCCGTATGGTGAACTGCAGAGAAAAGGTCAAGTAGTATCCCCTTAAGGAGGCTTTTGATGTGGTGTGGATTAGAATACACAAGTGGACCTCTATTACTGAGTGGCATGTGCCAGGGTTATGGTACGTCAAGAGGTTTCCAAATCGAGTACTTCGAAGTAACCTTTCTGCTCTGAGATCACCTGACCGCTAGTCAGCAACTCAATCCAACTCGCATTGGTGTCGTCGCAGCCGCACACGGAGACCATGCGGAGTTCCTTCGAAACGGGGATGATGCTCGTGGTCACGGGCGTCACCAACTTTTGCATGTTTCCCGCCGTGCTCCAGCTCTACCGCAATGAACTCGTTTTTGAGGTACGCTCGTTCGCCATGCAGCGCCCGCCGCCGCTTTGCGCGGCACGGGTCAACCCCTGGATCGGCATATCCTGAGCTGCGTATCGTTCTCACCGTGTAGTTCACCTCCAGGCATTCATCGGCATGTTCACGATGGTCACGAGCTTTCTCTACCACTGTTGCGACAGTATCGACGGTCGATTATGGCTCACGGAGGTACGCGCATTACAAAGATGACAACTCGTCAGTTCTTCTTGCAACTGACGCGACGACTTGCAGGGGCAGTGGCATCGGCTCGACAACATCGGCTCCATCATGAGCTTCATCGTCTGGGCCGTGTACCTCATGGATCTCCAGCAGGAGATCCACAAGCGGTATCTCCATTACGCGTTCCTCGCGCTCGTGCTCATCCTTCAGGAGAAAAACCCTTGGGACGACTTCAACACCGTCACGCCAATTCTCGCTGCATTCGCCGTGCTCTCCGCGAGCTTCCTCGTCAACAAGAAGATCCCAAAGTACGACTTTGCCGAGATGCGGCGCGGCCTCTTCGTGCTCGCACTCGGCGTGTGCTGCTTTGTCAAGGGGCTCGACGACGACCACGACCCGTTCCGGTTCTTCCACGGCTGCTGGCACGCATTCATCGGCGCGGCCGCGTACTTCCACTTCCGCGTGCTCCCACTTCGCCACAAGGAGTCGCATCTACCGTATAAGAGGGTCTAAACAGCCAATGCATATTCAATGTGACGCCTTCTCCTTCTCGCTGCGTCCCCATTTTCGTTCGCTTCCGCCTGACGGGGTTACACTCTGAAGAAGGCGCGAGGTTACGACAGTTAACTTAGTGCGGAACTGACTGACTGACGACAACCCGCTCGGGTCAGTCAGCGAGCGGCTCATTTCGCGGGCGACCCAGCTGGACGGTCCATGCCTCTGTATGGGACAAACGCCTCCGCGAGCCTCCCCCGATCCGACCGCGACGCCACGCAGAGCAACAGCGGCAGCAGCAGCGTAACCATCGCGCCCGACGACGACGACCTCCCTGTGACCGACCAGAGCCGGCAAAGACTGCTCGGCGGCGGCGACAAGATGGCGCTCGGCGAGGTGCTCTACGCGTACGACCTCACGCTCGCGCAGCTCGCGTACCAGCGCTTCGGGCGCGCGCGCGCCATGCGCGTGGCCTGGGAGGTGCTCTCCCACACGAGCGACGGCATCATGTGCGTCCCCACCGCGAGCAGTGGGCTTTGAATCTGTGGACATGGAGCGGCGGCGCTGACCCCGCGCGTAATGGCGTGCGTATAGGTGGTTCTTGATGGTGCTGCCGGTGGTGATCATCATGTGGTCCATGGGCCTGCTCGACGACGTGTCGGTCGCGTCCAAGACCGTCTTCATCGTGTTCTACGCATGCAACATTGTGCGCTTGTGCTTGATTCCGTACTGCGCGCTGTGTGGCCTTCCGCGCATGACACTCACGACTGTGTATCTATTCTGCGGGCTTTCTTGACGAATAGGTCGACATCATCGGCATCATGATCCTCAAAATCATCTTCAAACGCGCGCGCCCGCCGCACCACCACAACGACGGGCGCTTCGTCGGGCCCGACCAGCACTCGTTCCCGTCGGGCCACGCCACGCGCTCATGGTGCATCGTCGCCTTCGTGGTCGACCTCTGCAACCGTACGCGCGACGTCCCTGATGTCCCGTTACGAGTTAGGAACTCACAACAGTTGGTTGCTTGCTGCCATAGGCCACCGGACGATCGCTCGCGACTTTTTCCGCCTCCCACCGGACGCGCTCCGCGTGGTGATCGTCGTCTGGGCGCTCGCCATCGGCTTCTCGCGCGTCGCCCTCGGTCGCCACTACCCGTCGGACGTGTTGGCCGGCTCGCTCATCGGCGCGCTCGTCTTCTTCCCCATCTCACTGTACGCTGTGCACCACGCCACAAGCCTCGTGGACTACTAACAGTGGCGGAGGATATTACCAGTCGGCGAGAGTCGAACAGTGTTCAGGGGTTCTATATACACGCATAAAACAGCAAACCACGACACGCTAGATAGAGTACAAGTCAATGGTACAACCCACGAGCCTTACGTGGCTCGACCTTACGCGGCCGCGGTGTCCAAGTCATCGGCGAAGGCTCCACGAGACGACTTGGCCTTGTCGTTCGTCGCCTTCTTCCAGCCGAAGCGCTTCGCGAAGCCCGTCGGGGCCTTGGCGGCCGCCGTCGACGTGATGTTGGACAGCAAGCCGAACTTGCTCGACTTGGTCTTCGACTCCGCAGCCGTCGGCGAGTAGACGACTTCAAACTCGGCTTCCTCATCCGTCGAGTTCGAACCGCTGGCATTGCTGCCGTCCTTGCTCTTCGGAGCGTCATCCGAGCCGCTCGACGTCTGGCGCGTTGCCTTGGCGGCAGTGCGCGAGAACATGGCACCAGCGGCGTTCGCCATCTTACTCGCAGCAGCCATGGCCGACTTTGGCGCGTTCTCATCACCAACAGCAGTGGCTTGCGATGAGTTGTTCGTGGACGCCTTGGAAACGTTCGACTTGGTGTCGAAAACTTGCGCCAGCTTCTCCGAGCTCTGGAGCTTGTTCAGGAAGTTCGTCGGTGCCCAGCGGCTTGCACTCGACGGAGCTGCGTCATCGCGAATGGTAACGCGACGGTCGTCTTCAATAATGGAATCCTCCTCCCCCATCGACTCGCGGGCACCGATGAATGAGCTTCCGCGTTCGCTGTCAGTGTCAAAGTACTGCGGTTCAGCCTCGTCCTTCGGCGGCGCTGGTGCGTTCGCGATTTCGCTAAAGCGGTCGCTCAACGCGCTCACGCGGAAATCGCCGAACGAATCATGGGATTCCCGCATAACACTGCTGTGAGGAGTGGCCGAATCAAACGTGTTGCGGGCAAACGAGTCGTGGTCAGACAACTCGCTCAGGCGGACCTGGAGGCTCGCGTCGTTTGCATCCCCACTCGAGTTTAGCTCGTGCGAAGACGGCGGCGACGACACCTCCGTCGAAGTCGCAGTCACACTTCCGCTTTTCGACGCTTCAAGCGAGTCTTCATTGGAGATGGACGTAGGGGTCGTCTCCACTTTGCTCGAGACAAGCGACAGTGCGCCTGACGTCACAGCCGGAACTTCGTTGTCGTCCTGGTTAGAAATTTCATCTTCGTCCATGACGAAAGCAGTCGAGATGAAGTTCATCTCTTCATCCAAACGAGCTGCGTGGTCCTCATCAGCAGCGTCGCTCGTCACCGAGGAGGCGCGGTGCTTCGAATCATCCACAAGCGCCGAGGTACCGTCGTCTTCTACGTTGCTCTCCTCATCTTCGTCATCACTACCACCGGCGGATTCGATAGAGAATCGACCACGCATACTCATCGCTTGAAGCTCAGCGATAGTCGGACGGACCGGCTGCAACTCGGGGTTGACGAGGTCCGAGTTCTCCTTGATCTCGTCTTCGTCTTCCTCCTCATCGTCGTCATCCTCATCCGACTCGACAGTATCCGGTCTACTCAGCTTGGACGCGCTGAAGGCGGCAGACTCGTACTCATCGATGATGCGATCGACAACTTCATCAACAGTAGCGTTAGCCGCGACACTCAAACGAGCTTTGCGTTCACTTTCTGCAGACTCAGCGGCCTCACGGTCCTTGATCGCAGCTTCACGTTCCTCCTTCAGACCCTGCACGTACGACCGGGCAGTGTGGCGACGCCACGATGACTGAAGCTTCGTCGCAGACGTGTTCTCCAACTCATCACGCACAAGGGCAGCAGCAGCGGCGGCAGCAACGGCGGCGGCGGCAGCAGCCTCAACAGCCTCGCGCTCCTCACGCTCCTTCATCGCAGCGAGCTCGGCAGCTTCACGCTCAGCGGCTTCAATGGCAGCAGCGGCGGCAGCAGCTTCGGCAGCTTCACGTTCCTCACGCTCCTTCATCGCAGCGAGCTCAGCGGCAGCAGCGGCGGCGGCGGCAGCAGCCTCAACAGCCTCGCGCTCCTCACGCTCCTTAATCGCAGCGAGCTCGGCAGCTTCACGCTCAGCGGCTTCAATGGCAGCAGCGGCGGCAGCAGCTTCGGCAGCTTCACGTTCCTCACGCTCCTTCATCACAGCGAGCTCAGCGGCAGCAGCGGCGGCGGCGGCAGCAGCCTCAACAGCCTCGCGCTCCTCACGCTCCTTAATCGCAGCGAGCTCGGCAGCCTTGCGTTCGCGATCGGCTAGAGTCGTTTGGTACTTGCGACGTTGGACACTTCCACGGTATACACTTTGCACGGTGGTAGCGGCAGCATTCTCGTTTGCCTGCTGCTGAATCTTCTCCGGGGTTAGTGGTTCGTACGGAATCTCGTACTCGTCGTCGTCATCAGACAAATCTGAGAAATCGGCCGGGCCGAAGCTTGCAGACCCAATGTAGGAGTTGCGAGTTAGGCTATCACGCGTGGCCTTCTCGCTGACACGCTCCTGTTGTTCGGCCTCCTTCTTTGAAAGGTGGAACTCTTCTTGCTTTCCAAGAGAGACCCCAACTAGTGCCATGTTGTCCTTGGCCTCTTTCGCTACATGGCATCGAAAATGGGTCAGTAAGTGAAACGATGCAACACAGCCAAGAGTTTACATACCCATCTCACGTTCAGACTGTTCGCGCCCCTTGAGCTGCTGGAGGTGCATGTCAAAGACAGACATCGTCGAGCTACCTTTGGACAGCGGTCGCTTGGTCTCCATACCCCTAGAATGGGCAGTTTCGGTAGCTGGCTTCGACGAGGAGCCAACAAAAGCCTTCTTAGCGTTCTCAGCTATGGACAGAAACCGAGAAGTGAGACATAATCTTTAGCGAACAACAAATGGAGTTCACGAACCCTTCTGTCGTTCAAGCTCGCGGAACTTCTTCGCGGCAGAAGCCACGGATTCAATGCTGCTTTCGTCAACGGATAGCTGAATTTCCTCAAAGCTGAGAGTGCGCCCATGCTTGACGGACTCAACCGATTCAATGGACAGCCCACGCTCGCGATTCAAGGCTGACACAGGCAGGTCGTTAGGAGTCACGCACTTTTGCACACAAGAACACTTCCACTCACCAAGTTGCGACTGGAACTTTTCGATGGCTTCCATGGCCACCGGATCAGGTGCCTTTCGGCTACGCGCGCTTGGATCTGAGAAAGGATAACGCTTGGCTGGGAATCACAAGCAGTTAGCACCGTCAGCAAGCGACAACACAACTAGAAAGTTGTAACGTACTTGGCGAGCCTGTTGGAGCTTTCTCTGAAGACGACGGCGCACTCTTCGGTTGCAATACTCCATTGAGCATGACCATGTCGTGAGTGGAAACGTTCACCCTCGAGTAGTTGTGCATAGCGGCCTTTGCCTTCTCCTCCGCTTCCTTCTCGAGTCGGGCGAGTTCCTTTGCCCGCAAATACGACTTGTCGTGGTCGACGGAGGACGGCTTGGTATTCGCAATTGCAGCGCGTGCTTCGAGTTCTGTGTCGCAATAAAAGTCATGTCAGATCGAGATCCCTTTCGGCGACGTTACGTGGCCATGGTGATAAATCGTACCTCTTCGACGCTCGTCTTCTTCGTTCCGCTTCTTCTCGTTCAGCTTCTCTTCAAAGTAGGTCTTGCCAGAGGAGAACTTCCGCATCGACTCCTTCGCCTCGCGCTCACGTTGAAGCTCTTCTTCGTCCTTTCGCTTCTTCTCGTCGAGCTTCTCTTCGAAGTACGACTTTCCCGAGGAGAACTTCCGCATCGACTCCTTCGCTTCACGCTCGAGCTTGGCCTCCGCTAACTTTTGCTTCTGGGCGTGGTTATAGACATGGTCGTGCGCGTACGTTGCCTTCGCATACAGTTGTTTCGATTCCTGCGCGATTCGGCGGTCCTCAGCATCACGCAGCCGCTGCGAGTCCGAGGCAAAATCGACCAGGGTTTTTGAGCTCTTCAACCGCTGGTACCCAGCCTTTGCCTTTTCTTCGGCCTGGCGCTCGGCGTTTCGCAATTCGCGCTGGCGCCGCAAAGCCGCCATCTCGGCCGATTCAACGCTACCACTCGCTTTACGATTTCCTTTAATCGCATCGTCCTCCGCCTTCTTTTCTGTGTCTCGCATCTCTCGTTGGCGTCGCAGTGCCGCGAGCTCTGCCGAGACGATGCCGCCCGTGTTCTGACGGTAGCCTTGCATTGCCTCATCCTCCGCCTTCTTCTCTGCGTCACGGCGCTCCTTGTGTCGACGCAAGGCCTCCAACTCAGCTGACACGACACTGTTCTTGCTGGCACGGTGCCCGTCCAGAGCATCCTGCTCGGCCTTCTTCTCGGCGCCGCGCAGCTCGCGCTGACGTCGCAGCGCCGCCATTTCGGCTGATTCAACGCTGCCGCTCGCCTGGCGGTACCCGGCCATCGCATCCTGCTCGGCCTTCTTCTCCGCATCACGGAGCTCGCGTTGCCGACGTAACGCCACCATCTCGGCCGTCTCAACGCTTCCACTCGCCTGACGATATCCAGCCATGGCATCCTGCTCGGCCTTTTTCTCTGCTTCGCGTAACTCGCGCTGGCGCCGCAGAGCCACCATCTCAGCCGTCTCGACGCTGCCGCTCGCCTGCCGATACCCGGCCATGGCATCCTGCTCGGCCTTCTTCTCCGCTTCACGCAGCTCGCGCTGGCGCCGCAGCGCCGCCATCTCGGCAGACTCGACGCTGCCGCTCGCCTGGCGGTACCCCGCCATGGCATCCTCGCCGGCCTTGCGGTCGGCCTCGCGCTGCTCGCGCTGGCGCTTGAGCGCCTCGTGCTCGAGCGAGTCGTGGCCGCCCTTGAACTGCGCGTAGGTCTCCTTGACCTTCTTCTCCTTTTCCGCCACGCGCTTGTTGAAGTACATGTCGCGCGCGAGCTTCTTGTCCGGGTTGAGCACGCCGCTGCTCGAGCCGCTGCTGCTGGTCGTGCTCGCCGAGCTGCTGAAGCTCGTGGTGCCCGTGGCGCCGGTGTTGCCCTTCTCGAACATGCTGCGCAGGTTCTTCACGCGGCCCGCCAACTCCTTGCGCTCATCGTCTACAGGAACAGGAACCCTCGCGTTCGTTAGTCCACCATACCTGCCATCCATCGCGCGTCGGCCAGCCACCATGGAGACTCACCGTAGGTCATCTTGGT
>JAADVV010000582.1:0-14366 GCA_023335905.1 Pythium pyrilobum
CAGCACGGAGAACGTCAGCACGCAGCTCGCACCTGCCGCGAGCGAGATACACCACAGGCGTGCGCTCGAGAGCGGCAATGTCGGCGAGCTCTGGTGGATTTGCGTGATCATCATGTACGCCACGAGCCAGCCGGTAAAGCCAACGCGGAAGAAGACCCCGATTGTTTGGTGCATGAAGCCGGCACTCGGCGGGTTGATAGGCAGCGCGTCCATCGCGACGACGACGAGCAGGCTGGGTAGCAGCGTCAGAAGGATTGTGAAGAAGTTGGTAAGGTGGTGGCGTGGACGAGGGTGGGGTGAAAGCGCGCGAGCGAGTACCGGCCCTGCAGTTGAACCTGGACCGAGTCCCACACGCGGAACAGTGAGCGCACGGAGCAGCACGAGTCCGAACGCATCGTTTCGACAATGGGCATAGTCACTCGAGGCACGTTCCCGTGCTCTAGCTTTGGGCTTTTGCTGGTGGTCTATTCCCGTGCCGCAGCTTTTGCCGGCGGTCTATTCTTGGGCGAGCCCGATGGTGGTGGTTTGTTCTGTGCGCTGCTTCTCTCTCATCCCTGTGAAGCCTGCGTTCGGAAATAGGTTGCAAGTCACCACCTGCGTCGGCGACAACCAGCTACGCAACTACCGACCGCCGACGAGCGTCATCCTCTAGCAGTGGCATCACCACCATCGGGTGGTCAATCGAATGGCCGACGCAGCTGCGAACCTGGCAATGAGCAGGGCTGCCCGCAGCCGGGTTCATCATCCGACAAGACGGCCGGGGCACTTCGCCCTGTGGCGAGATCGTCGTTTCGCTAAGTTACCGGTGTAGTGTAGCCAAGGCTCTACACGCCCGGCTATATCCGATAGGATTTTAAAAGCGCATTCCAATAGACCTCACCGAACGTCATCCTTCTCTCGGAGAAGGAGTCGGGTTTAAGAACTTCTCAGGATGTTCGGCAAGGCTCGGTGGCTAAAAGCCCATTTCAATAGACCTCACTTGATCATCAACGAACGTCATCCTTCTCCCGGAAGGGTGGCTCGCGGATCACCTCAACGTCGCCCAATGGCCCCCATCATTTGCGTGCGTACAACAAGATGGCGGACGCAGCCTCCAGACGCACCACCCTTCCACCCGCCCTGAAGAACGGGCCAACCTCCACCAGTTCCTCGTCGCAGGGATCTGCACAAACCTATTGTATTTTTCACTTCGCGAATAATGGGAGCAGCAAGTATTGAACGCACCAGACGCAGTAATTGATCTGACAAGGGCCATTCTTGTCAACTACTCTATTGTAGATCTCATAGGAGTCGCATGCGAGGAAAGAAATCGCTTCGAATAGAGGAGCGTTCCCTTTGATATCTATCAAAGGCTACAACTCCTATTAGAGGGCTGTTGTCAGCATTCGTCACTGTTGCCTTCGCCATTTGGTTACTAGTATGACCAGAACATGCTACGATTTCAGTATATGTAACATGGGCAATTGAAGTCACCAATGTTCTCTGGATATTTATACCCAGAGTTTCTTCACAATACGAATGGCATACCAATACTACGAATAAGTATATGCTTTCAAAAACGATACATTATCATGAAGAGATAACCTACGTTAATCCGTCGATTTGTCGCATTGTACAATAGACTGTCACAAAATCATATTTTGCGTGGATGTTGACCCAGTTGGTCAAGAACGACATTCGCACCACAATCGATTCTACTGATACCGGTACACTACCAGTAGATCGGCTGATCGGAATGGTGGGATACTGGTGTACGATACAGCAACAGCGGTGTTCGAGAGAAGGCGAAGTTGGCGAAAATCACCAAGCCTTGCAAGCGAGGAAAACTTGCCAAGTTGCCGACGTTTTGCACCCATATTACAGAGGAATCAGCTAATAGCTACTAGTCAAGCTGCTTCGTACAGGCACAGATTATAACCTGTATATATATGTAAATGTGTGTGTGTTCACCAAACACTACCCCACAGCCAGCCCGTCGCGTTCAACGAGACCCGTGATGCCCAGCTGAAGTAGGGCCTTTGGGCTACACTAACCGGACAAGTGATGTGTCTTTAGATAGACGTCTGCGTAACGACATGCTCAGTGCGAGAGGGCCGCGACGTGAATGCGTTGCTTTTGAACTAGATGTCTACTCAGCTAGGTCGAGCAAACTACCTCAAAGACCGCACATGGAAACAGAGCTGACGACGGCTATGAAAGCACGCTCCTCTTCTAGCTTGACAACGTAACGAAGCGAGACGCAGGGCAGCAGAACCGGTGCGAGTCACTGATCTCCGCGAAACACTGCACTCATATTAACCCCTCATTCCCCGCACATCAGATCACACCAACTAGAAAACGAACATGTCGGACCGTCCAACATGTTGAGTGACTTGAAATTTGTATATGTCGACAGAAGCGACAAGTTTCATGGGACAGGCACTCATCCAACCCCAACCATAGATCCACCCTCCTCATTCTTCTCCTCCTCTTCCTGCTCCTCGTCCGCAAAGATCTGGCGCTGGCTGCGCTTCTTGCCGGGCTTCCGCATCTGGATCTTCTTGTTCGCCAGCACGAACAGTTCCGCGCCGCATGCCCAGTGATCGTGCCAGATCTGGAACCGCGTGGTGCTTTCGCCGTAGTGGGGATGGCGCGGAAAGTTGCCGAGGTAGAGCCTGCAGTACAAGCCAGTAAGCTAGGGATCAGCGTACAGAACAGCATCAGTAATGCATACCTTTTGTCGCCGTCAGAGCACGCGTCGCAGTAGAACTTGGTCGTCTTGCGCGTTTGTGGCTTGCTGTCGTCGCGCAGCATCGAGCACACCTTGCACGACCTCTGGCGCTTCTTGCGCTTGCCGTCCGACGTAGATGTCAGGGCACTCCATCATCGCGTGCCCAGGGTGATCACACTGGCGTGAATACGTTGTCCTGTACAAGTTGCACATGTTGGAGTCAGTCCAAATGAGAGACCCACATGTTGAAGGGACTTCCATTGAAGGACGCCAAGCTGTCGTCCGTCAAGTCGATGACCTGCCGCTGGAGCAGCTCGCGGAACCTGTCGTGCGCAGGAACGGGCAGCCCTTGCCCTTTCGCGTGGGCCTTCCACACGATGTAGGCTTTGACCAACGCAACGTCCACCAGCCCAAAGAAGATCGACTTGTAGTATTTCTTGAATTTCATCGCGAGCTGCACCGAGTACCGCTGCAGCCGAAGCTGGTCGTGGACATCAACTCCGCCCATCCACTTCTGGTAGTTCACGACCATCTTTGGCGCTGTCACGGGGATCTTTTCGCCGCCGCGCAGACTTTGAAACGACCAAGACCAACAAGGAGTTGGACCTGAGCGGACTTGGCCCCGCCGTGCGCACCGTGTCCCTCCTCGAGCCCGACACGCCTGCGCCAGCCCGTCGCGTGCCAAAGCCAAGTCGCATCGTCCGCGCAAGAAGCGGCTCAAGTTCAGCCGACGTGCATCCTTCGCCAGGTCGATAAGCCAGGTCAACCAAGACGTTCTGGGAGACCTTGACCAGCTAGGTGGCGACCTTCAAGCGGCAGTCGAACGCGTCATCCGCGTGAACGGGGCGATCGTCAAGGCCCTCAACAACTGCGCCAAGGACTCGAATCGCGTCAAGCACATCGTCCGACTTGTGGAGGAGGTGCCGTTCCATTGCACGCTCCAGCGGCAGATCATCGACGATCTCATCTCGACCGTCTTCGAGTCGAAGGCCGCGAACGCCAAGCGCGCGCGTGAGGAAGCTGGCGAACGACAACTCGAGCGTCTGCGCTTGATCAAGGACAGCTGCGTCGGCTGCTACCTGGGCTCCCTCTAAAGCCCTCTCAGTACATTTCCCGTCGTACTTGCTCTTTGTACTAGTGTAATTGAACCAGGTGCGAACCGTACCTGGTACTTCTGTACTTGGTGTAACTCGTACTTAGGCGTCTGTACTTAGTGTGAATCGGACTTAGAGTAACTGTACTTTTCGCGTTCCCGTGCTTTGCGCGTACGTCCTGCGTCAACATGTCTGACTTAGAGAAACTCAAGTTCCCAGCTCTGGACGTTGGAGGATCCAACTACATTGTATGGGCACTCGTGGCAAAGAACAACTTGTGCGCCGACGGCATCGGTAACACCATCGAGCCGGGTTTCACTGTACCAACTGGGAATTCGGCCAATGATGTAAGCCAACGCAAGAATGCTGCTCGCGCGATTTGCCTGCTGCTGAGGCACTTGCACAAGGACTTGAAGTTTAATTACCTTGAGGAGGAGAGTCCTCAGGGCGTTTGGACAAGCCTGCGACTGCGCTTCGATACGGATCGAAAGCAGGCCATGCTCCCGCTACTCAACGATGAATGGAACAAGTTGTGCTTCTACAACTTCAAGACAGTGACCGACTATGCAACGAAGCTACAGTATCGCTAGTGGGCTATCGTGGTGCGGAAAGAAGCTGAGTGAGGTCGACAAGATTGACAAGACCCTCACGACCTTCAACCCAGCAGAGCGAATCCTGTCGATGTAATACCGGCGCATGAACCACGACACGTTTGACAAGCTCATCGCGGCGCTGCGGGATGAGAAGCATGGTCTACTATTTCAACGGAACCACGACGAACGTCGCCTCCCGCCGCCTGCGCCTGACCAGAAGAAGGGGTCACCCGAGGCGAACTACGGTGACTCCGGTCATCGCAAGCATGGTGGCAAGCAAAGAGGAGGTCGTGGTGGCAAGAAGAAATGGAAGCAGTCCAATGGCAAACAGCATCGTGCAGGTGGAAGGGGCAAGTTCAAGAGTGGCCACGGCCCCAAGTCCTCAGGGGCAAAGGGTGCGTGCCACAAGTGTGGACTTGAAGGGCATTGGGCATACAATTGCCGCAATCCCAAGTTCCACTGCCAGCTGTTCCAGGAATCAAAAGGAAACTCGTCCAAGCCGTCTGATGGCAAGACCAAGCGTCCCTCGTATGGCCGAAAGGCAACGTTCATGACGGACTTCACCGATGATAGCGACGCCGAAGCAAACTGTATTGAGAGATTTAGTTACATGGCCTTCGTAGATGATGCGCATTATTTGATTGACTCTGCTACGACTCATGTCATCCTGACGGACAAGTCATTTTTCGTCGATTTCATAGCTACTTCAGCTCCGAAGAACGTCAACACCATTGGTGGTATCGTGTTCATTGCACGAGGTGCAGGACGCGCGCAAGTGGACCACCAAACGGTACCCGGGAACGACATTGACAGCGCTATCTAAGCACCAGAATCATCGCGGAACTTGTTAAGTTTCGCTGACTTACGCAAGAACGGCATCCATGTCAACACGGCAACATTACCTGATGGCAGGGAGTGTCTTCGCCTGATTGGCAATGATGGGCGTGTAGCCGAGTGCCCTAAGAATGGCAACGGCTTGTACTTCACGCAAATCAAACCAGCTACTGCATGCGGTATTTCGTACGTATCCGAGCAGACTGATGCTCCGAATCAAACCGACGTCGACAAGTTATCACTCTGGCACGACAGACTTGGTCACCACGGCAGGAACATGCTGCAGATGATGGCAAAGGCTGTTCGACATATCCCGTTGAAGCCGAAGGACATTGCTAAGCATGGTCAGCGTTTCTGTTCGCATGTGCGATGGGAAAGTTGCAAAGCCGGAAGAAGGTTACATTTGCCAGTGAGAACTTCAAACGAAAGGGTGTCCTAGAGACGCTAGTCAGTGATGTGTGTGGCCCGATATCTCATCCGTGCGGACCATTCAACTATTACATGATCTTGAAGGACTCTTCAGCACGGTACTCAAAGGTACAACTTCTAGCCTCTCGAAACGAAGTCATGCCTAAGCTGTTGACCAGCATCATCCAATTGAAGGCACAGTTTCCCGATCACCCGATCAAGAACATTCAAGTGGACAACGTGTCCTAGTATGTCTCGAAGTCTTTTCAAGAGTTTTGTGCATCAAGTGGCATGAACTTGGAAACGGCGGTTCCGTACGCACACAACAACGAACGCGGAAAAATTTGTGAAGCAAGTCCAGATGGTTGCAAGACCACTGTTGTTGCGTTCCAACCTCCCGCTGTCGTGCTGGGGTCACGCTGTACTGCATGCTGGCGATTTGCTTGTGTCGGCCCTCGTCTGAGAATAAGTCATCTCCTCACGAACTTGTACATGGTTTTGCTCCGTCGGTCGCGCACTTGAAGATCTGATGGCCGTGGCGCGGCCGTCGCGCACGAGCGCCTGCTTGGTCGTGGTGACCACGTAGAACGTCTCGAGCTTGGTGACCGAGAGGCTCAAGAACCACTGATGCGAAAAGCGCTTCCAGCTGCTCATCTCGGCGATTGCCGCCGCGTCGGTCAACTTCGAGCACTCGTGAAGCGATAGTGGTGATGGTGTCGCGGTGCTTTGCTACCTAAAGGAGACGCACACGAACAGCGCGGCATCGCCAGTGATCAAGGCCAGCTCCACAGTCAAAGCCGAACCTCTCAAGTGGGAGGTAGACGGCAAAGTCGCAACAGACGCTCCAGGAGGCCACAAAAACCTACTACGCGTGGATCGACGGCCTGCTGGTTGACTGCGCCGAGCCCTGTCGTGCGCATTGTTGGCTCCAAGTACAGCATTGGTGTTGACGGCGCGATGCAGACGTCGATACAGCTCGCCCACTACAAGCTCCACGAGAACTTTGTGTCGACGTACGAGGCTGCCAGCACGGCGGCGATTAAACGAGGTCGCATGTAGAAATGTGCTCTTCCGGACTGTCCTCTTCCTGTCGTTCGGCCAGGCTGCTCAAGTCCCACAGTTCTTAGCCTCCCGCCTGATCTTGTACAAGCGCGGTGCCAACTTTTACCGCACCATTTCGTACGTTTTCGCCTTCTCGGTCTGCCAGATTCCTCTTGCTATCTTGGAGGCAGTCGTGTTCGGCTCGATGATCTACCGGATGTGTGGCTTGGTGTCTTCGGTATCGGGTTTCATCACCTTCGAATTGATGACCTTGATCACGATGCTGACGCTCACGGCGTCCTTCATCCTGACGTTGTGCGTGCCACCGAACCTTACCGTCGGTCACCCTATGTCGCTCCTTGTGCTAGCTACCATTCACCTTCAGCGCGTTCCTGCGTCAGAGCGAAGATGTTCCAGCCGAGAAGTACGACTCGGTCGAGGTGTGTCTGGATCTGCTGGACCTGGGTCCGATCGCCGACAAGATCATCCGTGGCAGCTCGGTGGAGCAGATGAAGCGTCCAGCGATCGGTGTGGAGGAGCTTGCTGCTCAGCCGAGTGTGTTGTTCTTAGGCGAGCGTACGAGTGGTCTCGAAGCTCGATCGGCCAAGATGATTATGGACAGTGCGCGCAAGGTTGGGACACGGGTTGTACTGTGGTATGCACGACCCACCAGCAGTCAGCGGAGGTGTTCCGTGTGTTCGACAGTGTGCTGTTGTTGAAGCGTGGCGGCTACACGGTGTACTTCGGTGAGCTTCGTCGCAACGCGAGCGAGCTGGCCAACTACATTCAGTCCGTGGAGGGTGTTTGGTCCATTGGAGAAGCGCTACAATCCAGCGACGTGGATGTTTGAGGCGATCGGTGCTGCACGAACGACCGTGAACTTTGTCAGTACCATGGAGAATAAGTTGGCCTCGACGGCTGAGAAGTAGGCGACGCTGCGCACGGCCATCAAGAAGCACGGCGAGCTGACGAAGAACGGCGTCATGGGCCAGGGCTTTGACCGCCCCGCACTTTCGGTCATGAGAAGATGACCGGTGCACGCGACTGTGGGCAAGATCATCCTGTCGACGAGCATGCTGTCGAGCCCAAACTTTGAGGGTGGAAGCTTCGGCCTAGTCGGACCAAAGTGCTACGGCATTGCTACGGTATCGAGAAGGACGGCTCCATGTTCCAGCTCTCGTGCCGCAAGGACCGCTTAGGGATGCGCACGACGGACTCGTGAAGAGCGTTGTCGAAGTCGAGAGAACGCCCTCGAAAAGTAATTCAACAGACTACATATTCATACAAACGATTTATTTCAGAGAAGTTTATCTTATTGGAAACGCCCTGTTATGCAAGCGACCATGAAGGTTTTGGCTTTCCACGTCACAACGAAGACACCTTCGCACGGATCTTCTCATCCTTTACCGATTCCTCTCCCCGGTACTGATCTCTCACCGTCTGAACCGCAGCCACCGGCATGATGTCTTTGGTCTTGACTAGACCACGCAAGAAATCCGATATGTCTGGTGGCATTCGGAATTTTGTTCGCTTGGAGCTGTCATCTTGGATTGGATCTGACTTCTTGCGCTTTTCTGATGCAGCAAACAGCCTAGAGATCTCGGCACGAATCTCGCTTTCGGTGGCAGGTCGAAGCGTCCGGGATATTCTGCTCTTAGCTCTTCTAACATGCGACCAGCTCCCAGCTTGTTTGCATTGATCGCCACACCACGTTCAAACTTCGCTTTGATGTCGACTTGAAATCGAGGTAGATACTTGGCTCCGTACATCCTGCCTCTTGGAGGGCGACGCGCCCATCCAGCAGCGAGGGCTGATATTGGAAGGGCGGCGGTATCGTAAGCCAAGCTCGCGGCCACTCGGCAAAGCTCGCGAGGAAGTCTTGAAGCTTCAACAAAGCGAGCTTCACCGGATCCCTTCAATCCTAACAAGTATCGCTTGGCATACGATACGATGTCTCGTTCTTGGACATTTGCTGGAGCTGTGGTGCTTGTCATCAGAGGAGGCGCTGGGGCCACGCGTCTCCATTTACGCACTCGCCTGAGTATCTGCTGCTCCAAGGTGATGTTGACATTCGTGACATGGCCAATAGCACGGAGTTGGGGCACGGTGTCGACCACAACGCTTCTGACGACTGCACGCTTTCACCCTCATAGTCGCCTTCGTCGGTGCTGCTGGCTCCGTCACTGGCAAAGAAAGCAGCATCTCTCTCGACGTCAACTATATCATCAGCTGCCACATCTTCAACTGGAATTGGGAAACTCGGCAGATCTTCCTCACAGCCAGTTGCAAACGGAGACGAACTGTGTCGAGTGCACAGGTTTCTTTTGAACGAGACCTCGAGGACATCACCTTCACCAACAGCTGAGTAAGAGAACACGCGAAGCTTGAAGTCCGGACAGTCGCGAATGTTGAATTCACCCTGCGGAAACCCAGCAGGATCCAACTCGTAGACGACTTCATTAGCGCGCTCCACCAGCTTCGTAAATGATGTCTCTATCAAAGAGGTATATCGAAGAAGCTCGTCGATTGCTTGGCGGTCATACTCGATGAGGTCTGACAGGCAGTTTGGCATGCCGTTGTCGGATTTGAGTGCGATAACAATTTGAGTTGGTGCCAAGCAGTTGTATCCCTGGTCAACGTAGCGAAAGATCTTCCGCCATGCAATCGCGAAGTGGACATCGAGCATCGACTTGCCATCTTGTGTCTCCGAGTGTATATATCGCTCCACTCGGATTCCATACACAGCACCAACCACAGGGAGAAGAAGGGTCACAGCCGCGTTCTGGTACGAAGAAGCGTTGTCACTTTGCATGGTAATGCGCGACACGGTCGGCAAGTCTCTCTTGATGGCGATCATCGCGGCTTCCAGCATAGCCAACACAGCGCCTTTGTCCTGCTTGTTGTCTCCGCTGGAAATGTGGTCATAGTAGAGTCGTCTTTCCATAACCTGTGGCACAACATCTTCAGAATCTGGCTCGCGCTCCCAGTACCGGACAAGAACATCGTGCCAGCTCATCCCGCGCTTGCCGAAGTGTGCTGACGTCGTCTCTCGAAAGTATTGTGGCTCGGCCTTCATTTTGAAATCGATGATAATCAGGGCTGAATCAAGACCGGATGCTGATGAGGAGAGATCGGCCGCAATGGACTCGCATGCGCGTTGCTGGTTGACCACGCGAAGCCTGTGAGCCATGAAGAGCTGTACCTTGTGATAGACGTCCTGAAAGACTGCTGTAGCACTGGGATCGGCTTCAACGGCGTTGATGCGGCCAATAAGTGACGAGAAAAGCTTGTGGACACTCACACACTCGTCACACGTCACACGTTACGGTACGACCACAATCTCCAACTGTCGGTGCTACCAAACCGTACTTGGTATCGTGTCGCGGGCACTACGTATCTCTCGACGAAAAGTAGCGTGAGAGTACTTTAGCCAGGCGGCTAGGATGTCAAACTGTTTCGTGAATTCTTCTTCTGCCTCGGGAAAAAGAGCACTGACGATTGCCTTCAGCTGCTCGATTGTGTCCTACACTAAGTAGCCTGTCACATAGTCGATGGATTGGCGAGCAGTGATCTTGCCGCTAGTGAGAACACGAGATAGGCGGTAGAACGAAGATTTCGACACTGCCTCTGACGGGTTGGTGGCTGCGAGGTACTCGGCATACACGACGCTGGCGGGCTTCCTTCGCAAGATCGACGGAAGATCTTTTTTCTCACCGTCAAGACGAATTGTGCGCGTTCCCGAAGAGAGGTAAGAAACGTTGTTGAATGCGAGGATCTGCTCTATCGCTCTGTCGACGTTTGACGAGTCGAAGCGCGATCGTGACCTGGTTGTTGAGTCCAACTCGCCTTCGTCTTGAAGTAGCATAAAGTCAAAACGGGACTTTCCGTACGTTGCACGGCACATTGCGAGAGAAGGATACGCGTCCGTGGCATCGACAAGTTCTCGACGTAAGAAAGCTCCACAGAGCATGGCGCGGGCGACTCGGCGTTCGAGGGATCCCTTCTTGGCAACAGCGAGAGTCGTACTTGGGCGATCTAGCTGCTCTGCTACGGTTTCTTGGTGATGCATCACTCGAATAAGCAACGCCAACGATGCACTCGCCGCTGGACCACACACAGCACTTGTTACTTGCTCGAGAACAGTTCAGTAATATGCTGTGACGACCTTGCGCTTCTTTTCTTGGGACGCGGCCAAGTGCACTTGTTCATCCCAATACGCATCGGTCGAACGCAGATCTCGAGGAGGGAGCTGCTTACGAAAGCGATCAGCATCACTGTTACCAAACGCGAAGAACTGCATGAGGTCTGAGTGGCGAGGACGTGCGGCTGCTTCGCTGTGGCTATAGGCGTGTCTTCGACCGAATAACTGGCGACTTGAGCTTCGCGTGGGAGCTACTGTGTGCGGGGAGGCTTCTTCTTTGGTCGTCCACGTGGCTTCTTCTGTTGTGCGTGCATGCAATATCGCTCGCAGTCTAAGCAGACAGTGCAGCGGGACGCTGTGCAACGACACACAATCGTAGGTGGGGACAGTAACTGGACAGCGCTGCGAGTAACTCACGCAACCGGCCTACGGCAAGGTGAACCAAAATCCAATCGAACGGCGAGATCCCGTGGCGCTGACGAGAGCCGAGAAGACCGGGTGTGCCTTGCACCACGGCACTCACTTCAGTCGCCTCCTCTGCTGCGCGATCCGTGGATCTCTCAAAGAGCCGTGCCGATCGGCGAAGCGGCGTCTCGTACGTCATCGTGTGTGGAAGTGTTGGGGGCATCCACGTTGTCCGATCGTTTTGGCGATATCATTCAATGGAGGGATTTGGGAGTTCCCTTCATTAGTAGATCGGCGGGTGCTTGGAGCATTGCGGAGAGACACAGGGCTGAGCATGCCATGGGAACGGAGGGAGGCAGCACATAGAATGAAGAGAGGACACGATTCAATTTGAGGCGATGGCGTCGAGTTCTGTTACGAGATCCGTGTCTTCAGCGGCGTCCGCCAGATCTGATAGAAGGCACATGAGCAGGAACCCTTGTCTGACCGGTCCGAACCACCGTTGCGTGGACTGACGAACAGCCTTATACACCTCGAACGTCATTTGGACTTGTACAAATTTCGATCTCGAAGGCGAGTTCGCTGTAGCCACAAGCGTCCTTGCAGCCCGCTGAGAGACCGCTCAACGCCCACTGTGGCAAGTCGCCGAAGAACCCGCCGCTCTGTCTGCCCGCAGCACAGTCACGCATGTGTCCACGTCAGCAGAAGCACCAACACCACCGCCAGTCAGACACGTGTCGATCTCACGGCGGCACTCGTCCAGGTAGCTCAGCTTGGCAACGTCCACTATGGCCGTGAGGTCGCATCGGCATGTAGCTCTGGTGCTGCGCCGTGGCGGCCGCAGTGTCACGGATGGTCTTGGCCATCTCGTCGTGCGGCGTAGTTGGCGACGAGAGCGCCGCACACGCACCGTTGATGCACGTGAAGACGCTTGATAGCGAGCCAGTGAGCCGCACCCACGGTGTCTTCGCCACTTGGATGTGGCCACCCGCGACAAACAGACGTGCGACCGCGGGCCAGACGGGATGACCACGCTGCGCGTGTATGCGACGGTCTTGTTCTTGATCTTAGGGTCACAGCGGCCCAGCAACAAGGGTAAGAAGTGTGAGGCTGTTTGAGCCGACGAACGACTTTTTGTGCTCGCCCGACAAGTAGCGAGACCCATTCCCACCGGAGGACGCGGATACTTCTGCTTGTGGATTTGGCCAGTTGGGAGGAAGCGTTTACTTTACTCCACATTCGGCATGGTTTCCAAGAGCAGCGATGCTACCGAAACAACAGATTTATGCTAATCATCATTAGCTTTGGTCGAATTTGGGTGTATTTATTTGACGTATTTCAGATGGGTGAGCTCAACATCTAACGAATAACTGGTTCTCCTGCCTGGGTTGCCGTTGTTGATGGACGTTTCCGTGAAGGCAACAGATCGCTCACTTCCCACCATTTCGCGTTGTTGCGGTAGACACCAGTAGACTCTCGACGGGTGGTTTGCACTGGAATACAGCTTGAGGGGATAGTTGTGAGGAGCTCGAGTCGAGAGACTCGGCTGTCTCCGACGGCTCACTGGTTGAACAGAATTCCGAGTCTTCTTGTGGGGACTCGTTTACTGGATCAGAAGCTAACTCGAGCTCTCCACTCACAGCTTGAGTCAGTCTCTCGGAGATCGACGAAATACGCTTGCAGACATCCGTGTAGACCATCATGCGCACCTTGAGGACTGAGTTAGACTCCACCAAGGCCCTTCATAGGCACCAGTCAGTATCGAAACTGGAGGTAACACATTGAGTGAACGTACGCTTTCTCAAGAGCCACGAGCTTGATAGTCCTCTGTAGCGTCGCGATCTCGCTGTGATGCTCGGAGAGCGCGCTCTCGAGCTGATTCTCTCTGCTGAGCGCCTTCGCCATTTCGTGCCGGAGGCGAATGTTGGAGTCCTGTAGCTTCGCGAAGGTCTTCATCACCTCGCCTTCATTGTCCTCGACGAGTCGCCGCTTCGATGAGATCACAACACCTGCGTCTTCGTGCTGCCGCTTCTTGGCGTGATGGAGCATAGCCTTCATCTTCCCGTTGATGCTGTTGATTTGGAACTCAACACCCAGCCCCACACAATCTGAGGTGGTACACACGACTTCCACACCACAGTCACACAATCATACCGTCCAGTACCGGTTTCTACCAGTATGTTGAAAAGGCGCCACTCCAGCAGGTAGTTCATTTTGGGAGATGGGAATTTAGGCTCGTCTGCCGAGATTGTCAAAATGACGCGGCCACCTTAGCCGTACTGCAGCGCGCGGCGGTATGTATCTCGCGACTCGCTTGCTTTCAGACGGAGAACTCAACACAGGTATTCTCGCCTTGTTTCGCTCTATCTGGTGCTGACAGGAAAGATCACTAGTGTCATTTCCGGTATTTTTCACACTCGTGTTTGCCATCCAAAATCGCTGTTTTTGCCTAGTTGTTACAGACAATCCGTGTTAATACATACAGTACTGAACGGCCAGGACGTCAGCGCGGATGCGGAGGCCGTGGATTTCACGACCTGTGGACGCCCGTGCTCAACATGTACAGTACTTCGAAGTACTCGACGACGCCGGACACTTGGAAGGAACAGCTTGGAGTCATCAAGCCTTTACAGTGAAGATTTGAAACACTGTTTCGCTCCGCCAAACACTGGATTGGAGTTTCGTGTCCGACCACGAATTTCCGATCGCTGGATCGGAGTTTCCTGGTTGACCACGAATTCCCGATACACTATTGTAATGGAGAAGGGCAAAGCCGCAGCATGGACGGAGAGTCTCCGGCGCTATCTTGTCCTTGCTGTGCGGAAGCAAGTGGCGCAAGGGAAAGGCACTGACAATGGCCTGAAAAAGGAGGCGTGGACTGCGGTGCTGAATGAATTCAACCAGGACAATGGCCTTGCCTACACAAAGTCACAGATGCAGAGCCAATGGACGTCACTGAAGAAGAAGTACACGGTGTTTCAGGCGCTTGTGAGCAACAGCGGCTTTGGTTGGGACGGAGAGGCCCAACTTCCTACAGCGCAAACCGAAGTGAGTCAATTTCCATAGACATAATGACGAAACAAACACAAACCAATCGTGTGATGAACTAGGTATGGGAAGCGTATATCGCGGTGCACAAG
>JAADVV010000583.1:0-14363 GCA_023335905.1 Pythium pyrilobum
CTCCGCGTCTTTAGCAAGAGACGCGGCCGAGTCCGCTCGACCGCCGGGCTTTCGCGGCGTCACCGTCGGCCGGACTGGGGAGGCTTGGGCAGGAGCCGGCAAATTGGAGACTGAGAAGGCTCACTCGCATGAAATCTCTTGGCAACAGAACAGGTCTGTGTTGTGTGGAGAGAAAGGGTGGGTGGAGTATGCTTTTTAGGAGGCATGCTGTCGCCGTTTTCTGTAGTTTTCAGAGAGTCTATGGCCCACACTGTCGAATCGATTAGAAAGGGGTACTACACTACATAAGCGTCAGGAAACAACCTATAGCAGTACATGCTTCTGACGTGTTCATCGGATGCGTGCGTCATTGCTAGTCGATGTTGAAGACCTCGGGCCCCGTGCACCGCCAGTCGTTCGGGAAGCTGTCGCCGTTCGGGTTGGCGTTGCCGACGCCGTTGCCCGTGCACGAGCAGCGCCCGGCGCCGCACCGGTTCGACTTGCCGCGCTGGAGCCGCGCCTCGAGCGTCTGGTACGTCTGGTCGGCGAGCGGGCAGCCGTACGGCGCCTTCATCTGGAGCCGCTTCCAGCGCTTGCTGCCGCTGCAGAGCCGCTGCTGGTCCTTGGTGAGCGAGCACGAGTCGCACGTGCGGCAGACGCGGTCCTGCTGGCGCGCGCACGGTGACGCCTCGTACTCGTCGGACGAGCAGCGCGTGCAGGCCGCGCAGACGCGGTCCGCCGTCGGCGAGCACTCGGTCGCTGTGAAGCGCCCGCCGATGCAGTCCGTGCACGCTACAAGCCAGGAAGACACCACCGCTGTCAGTGGAGGGGTGGCCCACGCAGCGGCAGCAGCGTACATGGGGAGGTACAGTACGTACGATAGCAGACCGTGTCCTGGACGGGCGAGCACGCGGCGAGCGCGTACGAATTGGTCGGACACACGGAGCACGCCGAGCACACGCGGTCGTTCAGGTCCGAGCACGAGCTCGACGCGAACGTGTTGGCCGGACACGGCGAGCAGTCCGCCGCGGCCACGCGCAGCAGCGGCGTCGTGGGCGACGGCTCGATGGCCACGACGGCATTGGGCGGCGACGCAAAGTCCTCCACAAAGTCGGCGTGGAGCGTGACGAACGTGAGCGCGGCCTGCAGCCCGATCTGGCCGCTGCCAACCGAGCGGAGGGACGCGAGATCGGTCGCGCCGAGACGGATCGTGACGTACGTCTCGTCCGCCGGCAGCGGGTTCGCGTCGCCCTGCAGGACGCCGTTGAGCGGATTCGGCGTCGGGCGGAAGCGCTGCGACGACGACGGCGACAGGTAGCGCAGGTCGACGGCGTCCGGCGTCTCGGAGAAGCCGAGGCTGTGGAGGCGGACGCGCGCGCCGTTGACGGGCTCGGAGAAGCGCAGCTTGACGAGCTGGAGACCGAGGTCCATCGTGAAGCGCAGCAGCACGGGCGGCGTCGTGTCCGGCGTGAACGCGACGACTGGGATGGCGCTCGTCGCCGCGATGCCCTCGAACTTGGCGTGCGCACACGCTGCGAATCCCGAGCCCGAGCAGCTCTCGAGCACGTAGTCGAACGCGCCCGGCGCGGCGCTGAGGAACGTAGTCGCCGCGTCTTTCGCCAGTCGCTTGGACCGCTTGACTGCGTTGAGATCGCTCGCGCTGAGCGTGATAACGATGGTCGTGCCGTCCCCACTCGCCGTCGTGCTATGTCGGCTGAGCTGGAAGGATTCGAACGCCGCCTTCGCCGCAGAAGAGAAACCTGCAGACTTGTCACTCTGCAGTGTGAACGCCGAGGCGTCGAGAGTCGCCAGAAGCACAGGATTCGTCAACCGCAGCGTCAACACGCCGGCGTCCATGTTGAGGTCGAAGGTCGTGACGTGCGGGGGACGGCTGATCGCGTCGACCACGACTTCAATGGTGTTGCAGAGGCCGAGCGCGACGCCGCTCACGCTCGCGATCTCCACGAAGAACGACCGTCTGTCCGTGGAGTACGCTGGCGGCTCGAGGATCGCGATCGTCAGCGACTTGACCGCCGCGTCAATATCGGTGACCTTCCACGTGAGCGTCCCCGTTTCGAGCGAGAGAGCGGTGTAGTCCACGCCGGCGACGGCCGTACCGTCCGTCGTCGTGACCGTGACGCTCGTTGCGCCGCTGGCGCCGCTGGCGATCGTCCCGAAGAACCGGCGCAACGACAGCGTCAGGTCGCCCGCGTGGCGCACCACGACGCGCGGACACACACGGATCCCCGAGTCAAAGCGCGTGACCATGGGGAAGAACGTCTCGTCGGGCGTCCGCAGCACACTCTGCAGTGGATTCGGGTGCACAAAGGTGACTTCACTAAGCACGATGTTGCTCGGGCCCTGGATCGTGACGGTCGTCGTGCTCGCGACGTCGCTGGCGAGCGCGGGCACCGAGATGCCGCCGGAACGAGCTTGGAGGTCGACCAGCTTCAGTTGGAACTGCACGGCCGTCGTCCTCACGACGCCGGTGATCATCTCGACGAGCACAAACTGGGTGGCCACTTCGCCTTCGTTCCATTGGACGGTCACATTCACGAACCTGAAGTCCACGCCGGCACGGGCAGAGCCGTCCACCGAGACCACGCGGGCCTGCAGCGAGCCATCGCTGCCGCTGCGTCGCTGGATGTACGCGCGCACGAGTCCGCCGTCCATGACGGAGTAGGACGTCGCCGCGCACGCTGGGAAGCACGCCGCCTCGAACTGGGCGACACCGCCGACGACGTTGTTCGGGCCCAGAATTGTCACCTGCACGCTCGAGATGCTGCCCAGCGTCGCAGCAGGGAGCGTGAATACACTGGACGGGTCTTTGACTGGTTCCACGGGTGGCGCGTCGAGATCGCCGGGGGAAAGGAGCACAACGCGGAAGGTCTCGTTCTGCTCGTAGATGCCGTCGTCCTTCACGTTGATGCGAATCAGCTGCGTGGTGTTCCCGCCGCGCGTCCACGTCAAGAGAGGCGGACTGACAACTTCAAAGTCGCTCGGATCGCACGCCGACCCGCACACGGTCTGGTACGCAAGCCGCGCCGAGGATGTCGTGCCGCCTTCCCACAGGACGGCGATCTCGAACACGGACGAGGACGACTCCTGCGCGACCACCGACGAGCTGAGAAGCCGGAAGGAGCCGCTCACAACTGCTCGACACACACACACACACACACACTCCATTGTCAGCATCGGAACCAGAAGACCTTCTTCGCAATGCATCAGCACGTACGGTTTGACGGCGGCACGAGCACGACCTGCGTCTGGTTGCGCTCCGTGTTGAGCGTGGCGCCGTTCGCGTCGTGGAGGAACAGCGTGAAGCTCTTGCTGGTCTCCTGCGGCACGGCGTCGTTGAGCACGCGGACGTAGAGCTGCTTGTCGAGGTCGTCGCCGTCCTGCCAGATGAGACTGTAGTTGGAGATCGCTTGGAAGTCACGGCCCACGACGGCGTTGCCTCCCGCCGTAGACACGTAGACGGCAGCACGGCCATCGGCGCCGAGATGACGCTGGACTGTCATGACAAAATCAGTTGGTACGTTAGTGCAGTGGCCGTAAGGTCTCGCGTCCCGTGAATCACTCGCCCGTGACCACTGCGACACCAAAGTCCTCAGTCGTCGAGTACACGGCCTCGGCGAATTGGAAGCGGCCGGCGTTTCCTTGGGCCGTTGCCGTGGACAGCGATGCGCACGCGATCACCAACAGCAGGACGAGGAGAAGCAGCCGGGGACTTGAGCTTCTCGTCATCGGCTTCGTTTGCGGCGTCGATGCCCATCGCGCAGGCGCCTGGCTCGACGTGCGACGCGTCTCCATCCGCGTCCGACGTGCCCGCAGCATCACTCCCAATTGGAGATTTCCACGCACGAGTACGCGACCCCTCCGGATCTTCACTGCACCAACGGCCACGGGCGAAACGCTCGACATACAGAGACAGACTCGGGCGTTGCGCATTCCCTACAGGCATGTCTCCAACTGCGAGGCCACCAAGACGCGATGGGCAAGCCCGTCGATGGGGAGGCGCCGCCGTCGACCCACCAGCACCACGGCGAGTCGCACAGCAACCAGGCCAGCACTAGTGATGGCTCGCAGCCTCCGTCGTCGTCGGCGGCGGCGTCACGCGAGATCTTCCAGGGGCTCTTTAAGGATCTTGGCAAGCAGGCCATGGCCATGGAGTCGATCCTGCGGATCGTGTGCGGCAAGGTGGACAAGCTCGAGCACTGGCTCACGGAGATGTCGTTCGGCATGACGGAGCTGGATCTCAAGCTGCGCAACATTGCGCACAACATCGAAGGCACGGCCGCCAACGTGGACGACGTCGCGTCCGTGAGCCGCTGGGCCGTGCCGCAGGAGGAAGAAGAGACTGCGACCGCGACGGTCGTCAAGAAGGTCGGCGTCGGTCTCAACAAGAGGAAGCAGATGCGGATGACGGGCATGGTCGCCAACATTCTGGACCAGCTCACGACGGTGGCTGAGACTCCGAGTGTCGTCGAGTCCGAGACCGAGAGCCACGACGGTGGCAGCAAGAAGAAGGCGAAGAGCAAGGCGAAAAAGGCTGCGAAGGAGTCCGCGGGTGTGGCGACGCCTCCGTCATCAACGTCCACGAGCAACACGCCGCGTGCGGCGGAAGGGAAGGAGAAAACGTCGAAGCCTCACAAGAAAAAGCACCACAAACCGCACGAGGCGGCCAGCGAGGGGTCAGCCGCCGCGGAGGTCGATGCAGACGCAATGGTGGGGTCGGCGGCGTCGGAGACGACAAGTGTGGAGGCTGAAACGAAGCAGGAGAGTCGAGCTGGCGAAGAGGCGGCGGTGGCTGAGAGCTCGACGCCTGCTACGGACGCCGAGGACGTGGCAGCCGAGGAGAAGGAGGAAATCCGGCCAGTGGGTCGCGACGAGACGCACGAGCCGCCACGTGATGCGAAAGGGGCACTGCGAGAGGCTGCTGACGACGTCGTGAAGGACGAGCAAAAGCCAGCCAATGGGCGAGGCGACCGAGGCGAAGAGGTCACGGAAGTGGATGGGGAACAAGTGGAGACGCTCGAGCCCGACGAGATGAAACCGGACACCGAGGCAGATCTTGAACAGAAAGCGATTACGCCAACCGCGGGAGCGGAACAGCGGGAGCCACAGCAACCACCGCCAACTATCCCAAATGACCCGCCGGAGCCAGTCGTACCACACGTGGAGAAGGCAGCCACGCCTCGAGATACGGAGGCCGCTGGAAGAAGCGATAGTGAGCCACAGCCAATCACGCCAGTGGCTAAGCCACCAGAGAACGGCGCGACGAACGCTCTCGTCGCAGATTCGCCGACCACCACAAGGCAGGAAGCCCTGTCCGCGTCCTCGAGCGTACACGAATCTGCGCGTGACGTTGATGAGTCCGTCGGAGTTGCAGCAGCCTCCCTGGTTCCACCTGCAGCATCACCAGCTCCTCAACCTGCACAAACTGCGGCCGGCGATGCCGTTGTTGAACGAAAGACGCCGACTCGACCGCCCCCACCAGTCGTTCCCGTTGAACTGGTTCGTGCAGCTCCTTCTCTTGTGGCCACCGCTGATGATCCACCACCAGCCCAACAAGCGGCCATACCGCCACTCGCCAAGGCAGGCTCCAACAAGTTTCGCAATAGGCCCAACGGCGCGTCGGACGGAGCCACGACACGCCCTTCGCCTACGAAGAAGAGCAGTCGAAAGGCGTCGATTCGCCAGGCCGTAACCCAGCGCCAGCCGAGTCTCAAGAAGAGACACTTGCAGGACCAGGAGGAGCCTTCAGCGGCCGAGAGCGACCATATCTCGTTGATCTCGTCTCCTTCGCATGCCGTCGCCGCAGTATCTACACAGACAGCACCCAAAACTACCTTGAAAGGTGAGTCGCTCGCCACACAGGCCGCGGAAGCGAAGCAGGCGACGAGCAGCGACAAGCAGCTAGCACGCACCGCCGACGTGGAGCACGACAAGGCCGACGACAACGAAAGCGACGACGAAGACAGCGACGACGACAGTGACGACGATGACGACGATGACAGCAGCCAGCTGAGCAGCGACAGCGACGAGTCGGTGCTTGATCTCGGGAGCATGGGAGCGGCGAAGGCTTCTTCGTCTGGAGCATCAGCAGTGACCTCCGCGGCGAGCAAGAAGATGAGCGCCAAGATCACGCGCACGATGACGGCGCTCAACAAACTGCAAAAGGCCAACGTGCTGACGCCCGAAGAGATTGCCGAGCTCAAACAGCGCGCAAACCAAAAGTGGTTCAAGCTGCGCGATCACGTCAAGGAGAAGAACAAGAAGGACGTCGCCAACATCCTGCTCAAGCGCAAGAAGAATATCTTCACGGTCTCGAATCGCATCGAACTGTTGGAGGAGAAGTCGAGGGTTCGTTCGTGGCTTGGATTTTCGCATCCTCGTGGGAACGCTGGTGTCGATATGTTGCAACTCGTACTGATCGTGAGGATATGATTGTGCTGTGAGTAGGAAGTGTACGCGTCCATCAAACAGCTCAACACAGACTTGAAAGGCAAGCTCGACATGGCGACGTTTGAAGGCTTGCGGCGCCACGTGCACGACATCCACACGAGTCTGCAAGTCCTCGACCAGAAGATCACCAAGGGTAACATGCCGACGATGGACCACATCAAGCAGCTCGCGAAAGACACGGAGACGCTGCGGGTCCTCGTCCTCGAGCAGATCCAGCTCGCGCGCGACCATTGCGATGCGAATCATGGCGAGACGCTCCGACTCTTCGAGAAAGAGTGGTCGTGCGTGGCAGCGATCGAGAAGAGCTTCGAGGAGAAGCTGTCGCTTCTCGCCGCCGAGTTCGACGGGAAGCTGCACGAGCTCCCTAATTACAGCGATGCACTGGAAGGAATTCGCCGAGCGATTCGCAAGAAGGCGGACCTCAAGGTCTTGAGAGAGTACGTGAAGTTCGTGAGTTGGAGACTGCTGCTGAGAGAGATTGAGTCTCAATTCGTTCCATCCCATTGGCAGGCTTGAAGCGAGGCTGCTGGGCCACGACGCTGATAGCGAGGACTGCCTCGTACGGTGCCTTTCGTGTCACAAGGAGGTGGTCAACGCCAGCCACGAGTCACACACAGGCGACGACAACGACAGCGGTGCTGTGGGATCGCCGCATTTCAAGCGCGTCAACCCAGGAACAGCCTCCGCCAAGGTGTACCGCTCCAACGTACCTCTAAATGCTGTGCCGCTTCGCATCACCGGTACGCTCCTGCTATTGGGTTCAACGCTCCGTGTTGGTGGTCTTGACGATGGTGTGCTGCCATGCGTAGAATTTGCTCCGGAACTGTTTGGGCTGTATTCACCAGACGAGAAAGAGCCTGCTGGAACGACCCCGAGCGGCACGCCTGGAAAGACGTCCACTCCGTCACGTCGCTCGATTCGAACCGAAGTGCCGAAGGCTTCGCCCTTGAGGTTCGTCGTGATTTGTCGCGTCGTCGTGCTGACTTTGCAGTCGTTGGATACTCACCGAACAACGTTTTCATCGCCACTCAACAGCTTCATTCACATTACCGCCACGCGAGCGATGGCGACAGTGGGCGACTCGAGCCGACCCATCAGTGCTCCGGCTTCAGTGATGAAAAAGAAACCGCAGACGAAGAGTGCGCAGGCGAACTAGTCTTGGCGGAATCGGATCAGAATGCTAGCCTTGGTAGGCACCCTTCACGTGGAGCAGGCGTCGGCATAGACTGTTTTTCTTGCGCTCGTGCTCGTCCCGAAGGCTCACTACTGGAGTCATGGCGTGTTCATCAATGAACAAGCTGCTGTTCTCGATGCGCTTGGGCGGCGGTCGACCGTGGCGTCTTCGCATTTCCTGGTGTTGCTGCAGCTTCGTCGTTTCTCGCCGCGGAGTTGGCTTGGCTAGTGCATCCAAAACCACTTCTTCCTTTCTCAGTTGCTCGTCCCGTCTAGTTACGTGGTCGTTTGGGGATGTTGTCTTCAACGAGGAAGACGTCGATGGTGTGTACTGCGTCGCCAGAAACGAAAGACTCGGAAGCGTCGATGGTAGCGAAGGTGTCAGCGTACGACCGGTGTGTGGACTCTGGTCTCGAGGCGACATGAGAATTGGGCTGAAGGAGCCGAATGTTGACACTGGTTTTGACGCATGCGAGAGCTGCGCGACGGTATCCGCGATATCCCCGTTGCCGACGCGTGGGCTGATAGCAACCTGATTGCGCGGACTGTCCGTTGGTTTTCTGGGTGGGTTGGATCTTGACTCGTCTAGATGGCTGAAGTCTCGCCGAACCAAGACTCGCGTGATATCTTGCTGGCCCAGAGGCTTGCTGAGCCGCTGGCGTGGACTCGGTTCAGCGTGAGTGCGCGGCCGCTTATACTCGGAAACCCGATCAGTCGGTTGTGAGAAGGAGCTCGCAACTAGGCGGCCAGACTGTGCAACACTCTCGGCCCGCCACTTGAGTTGTACGTCCACACTCTCTCGAACGACTTGGAGACCGCTCTTGCCAAGAAGGAAGACGACCAGAAGATCCTGCACTCGCTGGCCGGAAAGCATCCGCTTGGGGAATAGCTGGACGGACAACGTTCTCACAGTCGGGGAGTCTGCCACCACATACTGGGTGGGCTTCGGCGGCGGTGGGAGAACCGGCTCTGCGGCTTCCAAGGTGCGAGACGATCCGCGACGATTCTCGACGACGAGGTCGGCTTTCTCGGCGTATATAATGGATCCTGGCCCCAATGTAGAGACTCGAGTATCCAGAGAGAGCTTAAGCGGGGATCCCATCTTACCAGCGGACGCCATAGCAGCCTTTTTCTGTTTCAACACGACCGCGTCATGCACGATGCACATTCCGTCCTCGATGACGTGGAGATACCCGGCTTGTTCCTTGCTTCCGGATATGACTACAGACCGAAGACGACCACGATGAAGTCGCCAGGATACCAAGCGGATACGAGTGGTCACTCTATTACCAGAGCACATCGGCCACTCACCTTCATTGCGTCGAAACGCTCGCTCTTTCATGGCATAGTACAGGGAGCAGAGTTGGTCTGAGTCGAGTCGACAGAGCTTCCTTAGCTGGCTCTTCAGCACCGACAGCTTTGACTCGAGTTGCTCGCGTTTAGGCCAACACGCAAGGAAGTCGTCCTGCTGGATGATGATTAGCTTGGTCCCGGGTTGTGCGACAACAGCGTTGATGTGGCGTCGCGGATGGTCTTCAAGCATTTCGAACTCGCCAAAGATGTCTCCTGACCCTATCGTCTGCACAGGCACTCGAATCGATGAGGCATCGCCCTGCTGGGCGTATCCGGTGGGCATCGCTGCTGCCACAGCACTTCCAGCAGCACTTCCAAAGTAATTCTGGTACAGCGTAACAGCGCCTTGGACGACAAGAAAGCAGATATCGACGATACAATCGCTCTTGCTGAAGACGACAGCGTCCAACATGAATGTCTGGAGCACCGCGTTGCTACAAAAATCCCTGACTAGCGCCACTGGAACATCGTCAAACGCCGGCAACGTCCTCACGAGATCCAGTAACAAATCGATCCGATGGTTCCTTGCTTTCGTCAGCACCGTGAGCCACTGCGAGCGCTCGGCGCGTTGCTGTATAACCCTGTAGATTGCCATCTTCCATCGATCTTTCGCGTTACTGCGTGCGTATATGAGACGTGGTTAGACTCAGTAAGCGACCATGAACCACTTACTTTACCCCACTCACGTCGTGCGTTGTCCTAGACCGAGCAAGCGAAGCATCGCGTCGTTCTTCTGGTTTGTCTGGTGTGAATTGCCGGAGAGAACCGTGGCAGTCGAGTCAATAAGGACGTCATAATCTTGTCGCGACAGGTACACGAGTTCCACTTCACATCCATCATTTGCAGCCGCGATCGCGGTGCATCGACGTAGGGACCCATTCGTGTTCTGAAATACCTCTTCGCCAAACACTTCGCCCTCACCAACCTCCATAAGGGGGTGTCCAGCAGACTCACTCGCAAAAAGACCTCGAGATTTCGGATCGTTTGCCGAGTCGACGCATGATTTCACATAGCTAACCATTCACAACACACACCAGAAGTCAATGAACTGTCCAAGATGGCCTCATGCCTGAGCCACATCGACTCACAGTGTCACACTTCCGAACAGCACGAAGTAGATGGCTTCACCGCTCTCTCCTTGTCTGTACACTGCCACACGCAAAACGACTGAGCCTCTTCGCTATCACACCAGAAGTTCGATAATACCACGAACCGGTCTCCCCTGGTGCGAGTGTGCAGTGCCTCAGGCAGTTTGCGACTTGTACTCGCTGGTGAGTCGGAAGTTTATGCGCCAGTTCCATGGCCTCCAAGACGCGGAATGACGTTGCCAAAGAGTTGAACGAGGGTGTGAGGGACGGGTCAGGCCCCTCGTCGCTGTAACCTGCTCCACGGTCCGAGTCATCGCGCTCGTCCATCATCCGAAAAAGCACTTTGCGCTCCTCGCTGGATAGTTCACACTCTTGGGGATGGCGTGCAATGACTCCGATCAGGCAGTCGGACATGGATACCACGCTTTCCGTATACGTGTTGTGCAGTCTCGCTTGGCTGTTCCTTCGTGGACTGCTTGGCGCGCCGTTCGTTGCTCTGTGATTGTGCGCTTGGGCATACCCGAGAAAGTTGTGCCGCCCAAAGGAATCTCCGGAGCTGAGTTCCATCGTGCGGCTATAGTCACTCAGGAAGACAGAGTCGCCAGCCGGCTTCTCAAACGAATAGTGGACAGCGGCCGATACCGTCGTGTCATCTTCTGCCTTCAGTTCAGCGTGTTCCTGGGAAATCCGCCGCGGCAGCTTGGGTCGCTTGTCGTCTGTTCCTTGAAGTAAAGATCCCCGACGATCTCTTGCAGGCCTGGACTTGCTCACGTAGCTGAAGACTCGAACGGATCCACCCAGGACAACGTAGAGAGCTTGGCGAAGTGGCTCGCCTAACTCACAGATTAGCCGCCGTGGCTCGACAACGACGATGCTCATCGATTCAATCATGGCCGTCAGAAGCAAATGGGGGATTCCTCTGAAGGCTGGGTTGCAGCCGAGTAACTTGGCTAATTGGAGTCGTCGAAGCAAGAGCGTCGGAGACTCGCCGCTGCGTATCAGTGATGCGCTTCCGTGCTGGAGCCGCTTTAGTACTCGAATCGGATTGTAGATGATCTGCTCATCTAGTATCGACATGCATAGGGACACAAACCTCGCAGGAATCACCAGCAATTGGACGCTTGCTTTGGCTTCTCCGTGTTTTGAGTCATCGAGAACGCCTGAGCCCGCCGCAAACGCTGCATACGAGTATGGACTCTTGGGGTTTCCCGTCATGAGCTGCAGATGGCCGAATGCAGCGCCACTCGGGAGAACGCTGATCGGATCAACTGCATCAGAAGTTCCTTTCTCGTCTTCTGTCAGCTCGTGGTGCACTGGCTTCGACACTCGGGGTGCGTTCCTCACGATGGATGCACGACGACCACTGGGTTTGCCAGTCGCAGTGTCCAGGATGTGTGTATTCGCGCGAATGAGTCGCGATTGATACCGCCGCAACACTGCCCGCTTCGGTACCACAGAGGTTGTAGGTCGATATGGTGCCCCTGGTTGATCTCCCCCACGCAGTGCATCTAAGTTTCCCTTGAACACACCGACGTGCCCATTAAGCACAATCCTCATCGATTCGACTGGGGAGCCTTCCATCTGGATAAAGTCGTCGACCTCGTCGCCGATAGCATGGCTCTCGACGCCGGCGTGCATGATCAAACTATCCAGAACTCGCGGCGGGATCTGGCTGAAGAAGAGCCTCGCACTTGAATGCTGCATCAGAAAGGCCTTGACGTAATGTACTTGTTCATCGGTGCGATCTCGAGGTAGAGACCGCGTGAGAATCGTACAGATGGTCTCCAAGTTGAAATCGACGGTGTCACTATAGTGATGCAGCGCAGCTTCGTAGTCGTGACGAGAGAGGCGTACAATCGTACTGGTTGTCTGCGCGTTTGCCGTGACTGGATGATAGATGGTCGCACCTTGTGTGTGAACGCCGACATCCGAGATGGCAAGCTCCCCAAACGCGTCCCCGGCAGTAAGGGAACAAAGATGAAGCGATTTTGCTCCGACCGCCGCTGCCACGTAGCTCCCCATTTCACATCCAGGCTGGCACTCGTTGGCCTGAGCATCTCCAGGTTTCCTGCCGTGTCGAGAGCTGCCCCCTTCTCGACGACCTTCACGACTTGCCAGGTGGTTCGACTCGTAGCTTTCGTGTGTATGGACACACAGCCTTCCCTCGAGAACCATAATCATCATCGGCTCGTCATCATTGAAAAGACACACGACTTCATCACTCTTCACCGTGCACAGATGAAGCTTCGGGATGATTTCCACGCAGAACTGGAACGGAAGGACGCGAAAGCACTTGTACCGTCCAAGAAACCGCATGAGAGTGCGAATCTGCTGAGGTGAGAGGTCACTCGATGTCGAAGAGGTAGGGTGGGGCGAGGCAGAAGTGTCCTTCGTCTTCGTCTGACGAAGTTCTTGCTTCGTCGGCTTGGCTGGAGAGAGAATACCTCGCACGGCTTCCAGTAACTGCGGCTCGTTCTCTACATTGAACCGAATGACTCGCTTGTAGTCGGCTTGAATCACGTACGCGATCACTACAATAGACTCGCTGATGGTGAGCGCTCAGGCTCAGATCCTTTGGCTCCAACGGAAGCGGTCAGCTTCGTACCTGACTTCACTTGCGAGATGACGGAATGTTCGCGGAAGAGATGGCCCAAAGTAGCGTCCTACAGCCAGCATACGGGTGAGGCGGCTTATCAGGTGTATCCCCAAAACCATCAAGCCCAGTCTTACATCTCCGCACATGTCTCCAGTCGTGCACGTGTCGATGCAGTCACCGTAGCGGATCGAATCTTTGGTGGCGCCAGGTGTATTAGCCAAGAACCACGCGGAGTAGTCGTCCCCTTCGCCCGCGCTCGCGGCATATTGCGCGTTCTTGTAGACCATGAGCGACCCACTGATCGCGATGTAGCGCCCACTTGTATCGTGAATCTCGCTGCCTTGAAGATGCAGCACTTCGCCTTCGTGGCAAGTGCGGAACCGCAGTTTTCTCGCCAGTGCTGAATGAGTGTACAACTATTAGACCCAAGCAGCGCAGACGACGGAGCGCCGTAGATGCGGCTCACCGTCGATTGAAGCGCATGGTAGACCGCGGAAGAACTTGGTGTGCCGAATGAATTCGGCCTACAGTATCAAAGATTCCATTAAACAATGGACGGTCTCGGCTACGATCTCACACGCAT
The DNA here is from genome assembly GCA_023335905.1 of Pythium pyrilobum. Taxonomy (NCBI): domain Eukaryota; phylum Oomycota; class Peronosporomycetes; order Pythiales; family Pythiaceae; genus Pythium; species Pythium pyrilobum. Next base: position 13,241 of record JAADVV010000583.1, read on the forward strand.
TTCGTACCAGCAGTTTGATGTCGATGTCCGTGCGGTTTTGGATGCTGTACACAGAGAGCGTTCAGACAGTACATCCGCCTTCGTTCGACTCACATTGCCCTCCATGGCGTACGGTTTGCGGAGCAGTCGTTCGAAGAGGCCCAGTTTCCGCGCGAACCACGCGTTGGTCTGCGGCGACGGCGCGTTCGTGGTCGGCGTTGGTGCCTGGCTCGCTATGGGCTTGGTCGGCAGCAGCGTCGCCGCCGTCGCGGTGGTCGCCTGCTTGGAGAAGAGCACGGCCGTGGGCATACGCTTCGGTTGCCTGCTGCCGAGCCGCGCATGGCCGTGGTGGACGCGGCGACGGAAGAGCAGGAACACGAGCGTGGCCGCGCGGATCTTGCGCCAGCGCGCGCGTGTGCGTGCTCTACGCGCATCGTCGGAGCGTCCGCTAACGTCGTGAGGTGCTTCCATGGTGCGCGGGGCGTCCATTCTCGCAGCGTAGCAGCGAGCCAAGGGTTACGCCTCGCGTACCCCCATCATCCCATTTCCATTGCCGGTTTCCCGCCAAAAAGGAAACCGAACAACGAGTTTCGAAATGAGGGGGCTGTTCGACTAAGTACGAATGGAAGGAACGACATACTGTATCACCGTAGATGACTGCCAGAAGTACGAAAAGAGCCTCATCAGAGTGAGTGTCGTGGCCAAGAGAAGAGCCACACCCATGATCGGGTGGATGGGCTTGACGGCACCGCACGCCGTGCGGTTGATGGGCGCGCGCACGATGCTCGCCACCACCACGACTCTATCAACACACCAACGAGTAAATAGCGTCGCGTAAATACCGTACCCGCACAGCACTCGCTTGCGTTCTCTCACAAGAACCGGAAGGGCTGTCTGTCCGCATCCGATCGGATCTCAAACTCGCTCGACGTTCAGGCCCATGTGAGTTGAAGCAGACTTGGCCTTTTACATTTTTCACCTGAGGTACGCAAGTAGAATGCGGTGCCGTTTCGCCACGGTGGTTACGTTTCTGAGGTTTTAGTGAGGTTTTTCACACTCGTAGCTGCTGGGTGGTGCCGCCGACGTGCCGCTGAGTCAGTCAACGACGCGGCACCACCACTGGCCGCTGCCATTCGCGCTTCCC